>OX104024.1:4412485-4551372 GCA_944470205.2 Schistosoma margrebowiei
GCTTGACAATATATTTTCCATAAGGATTATATTGTGGTGTATTATTATTATCTTTAGTAATTTTTGTCATGGCATAAATATGTTCCCATGGTTTCCATTCATAGTTATAATTGGTTAAATGAGTTAAATTCATCATCATATTTGATTCATTGAACTCTGTCGGAGGAATGGATTCAGGCATTGGTGTTCTACATGATAACCATAAGTTTTGTATGTCACATATAATCCATCTTAATAACTACAATATTAATAGCAATTTGTTTGTTTGTTTACAAGAATACAAATTTTGGCGCTTACTTCATTTTTAAATAAATGTTCATTATAATAGAGTAGATCAACATGATTTATAAATTCTGGATCATATACAACAGGTGCCTATAGTAAGAAATAAAGAATAAATGATAAATAGAATGGATAAATTGAATTGAAATTAAAATGTTGATGGAAATCAAAGATTCTTCAAAAAAAGTGCATCTACGACCCTGCACCAGAAGAACTCGAACCCAGGACCTTCGATTTCGCTTATGAACGCCCAACTTCTAGACCATTGAGCCGGTAGCAGACGATGTTAATGTCTAACTTCAATGGATTCATGAATGGTTGCACAATCATTTATTCATTGTCTGAGATGGATAACTGTCTCTACTCGACAACGATTGGACTCCACTAGTCACGGCTTCTCACTAGAACTCCAGGAAATCAACTGGGAGCCATTTACTGGTGAACACATGATGAATCGACGGAAGTTAGATATTAACACCGTTGGACATCGGTTGAGTGGTCTAGAGGTTAAGGGTAGCGCACGGGATCGAAGGTTATGGTTCCGAATACTGCGTCAGAGATAGTAGATGAGCACTGCCTAGGAGTCCCGTACTAGGGTGAAATGGTCATTCAGTGTTTCCATGTTTAACATCAATCAACTCATAATCTCAAACGAAGACTTTACAATCTCTACAGCCTTATACCTATGAAAATCAGAGAGACTACAATTCATAGACGAACTAATAAAATGTAAAATAACAGATATTGAATTTTGGCGCGAAATTCATTCAACTACGAGTACAAAGTAGGTTTTCTGATTCTTGACTAATCTAACTAGTAAGAGAGAAAATATAACTTTATAGCAAGCTGTATTATCAAAGGTGAAATTTAGTTACTTCCGAAGTGATCATGTTGACAGAAACAGCGTCAAATAGTCTGTAACACTGAGTTACCATAGATCCTTAACATTTAAAATTGAATTCATGTACAGATATGACGTGATTTGTTCGTTTCCATTCTATACATTGACTTTCCTATTATCAAACTTGTAATCAAGGTTTCTGTCAGCATTTATGTTTCTAGTTGAGTTAAAGATGGACATTGGAGTTAATTCTTTTTCTTACCATCTAGCCCTTGTATAGATACATTCCCAATTTAAGTTGAACTTCACACTTAATACAACCAGGTACAAAGTGAACTCATTTTATGCAGAGAACAAATGAGCTTCCAGTCAGGGGGGTTAGAAAAAGACACTAAAGGTGGATAGGAAACATTTTAAAAGAATCATTAAATTTCATCACGACACAAGCCCTAACCGATGATCCTCAAGTTCAAGGGAAAAAAGGTAGATCAAAAAAACTTGATACAGGGAATCGATAGTAGATCTAGAAAGCATGAATATCAGCCGACCACAAGTAAAACAAAAGCCTAGAATAGAGTTAACTAAACATCTCCGGTCAGAAGCCTATGTCTCAAAAGAAATAACAGATTTAGACAAGTAAGTAAATAATTACAATTTAAAGTAACAGGTTTTACTTGACAGTATGGTGAAAAACTATATTCATAGAACACAAACGATAACTGAAATTGAAGGAACATTATTACTTAATTAATTAATTAATTAATTAATTAATTAACTACTTAATTACTTAATTACGCCGGTTACCACTCGTCAAGGAACATAGGCCACCCATCGGCCTTTTTCATTCAACTCTGTACTGGGCAATCCTTTCCAATTCTTTAAAGTTGCTATTCATCACTTTTATATCTGCTAGCGCTTGCCTTGTGATACAGTTCGGTGATTTCTACAATGTGTTTCCTATCAACTTCCAACATCTTTTCCTAATTTCCTCTTCAGATGGAAGTTAATTTGTCCTCTCATAGAGCATGTTGTTAATGATGGTATCCCGTCAACAGACATTTAGTATCTTGCATAGACAATTGTTTATGAATGCACGAACGTTTTGGATGATAGTTATGGTAGTTCTCATACAGTAGTTCCATACAGTAGAACTGTCTTGATTTTCTTATTGAAGATTCTGACTTTGACATCGGTTGACAGTTGCTATGAGTTCCATATATTGTTCAGCTGTGGGAATACTGTCCTTGGTTTGTCAATCCTTGCCTTGTTGATCAGTGATGCTTCCCAGATACATGAATGATTCCACATTATTCAATACTGAAGTGAACTTGGAATATATACAGTTTTGTCAACCAGTCAGTCAGCAACGACGTAGGAATTCGTACGTACCTAAGTACATCAATTCCAGTTACCATATCACATTAGCATACAGATATAATTGTCCATTCAAATCCAATACTGGTAGAGTTTGTAAAAGTATAAGCAGTAATCAGAAGCACTAGGGTTTGAAAATGTTATTCATGGATTATAATGGAGTGAAATAAATTTCGAAAGAGAAAAAGAAAGAAAGGGGAATATGAAGAATTCAGAAGATTAAAATTTGGGAGAACATAAGTAGTGTATGCACCTGAGCCATTACAAACGATTTTCAGCCATTTCATTCAAGGTCTCTAACCATCAGTTTCTATCATCTCGTGGATTCCAATCAGGTAGTCTACACCTACCAACATGTTTCAGTCCACTTGTCAGTGACTTGATGAATTTGTGTCATGTTTTCATTTGGTCACCCCTTGTTTTCTTCCAACCTACTCCTACATTATAAAACATCACATGTTGGAGCTATCGGTAGTCGAGCATACGTAACACCCGTCCCAGTCATCTCAACTGATTAAGTTTCACCATTTCATCAGTCGCTTTGTCCTCCCTAACTAGTACCCATAAGGATGGCATATATTTATTTTCCATATAAAATTGATTATTAATAATCAATCAATTTCAATGGTTAAGATCATGAGTTAGTTGAAGCTAGACCACCATGGAAAACCTGAAAGCCCTGGACGGCCAGTTCGTCCTATTGTGGGACTTCTCAGCAATGCACATCCACGATCTCGCCCCCTGTGACCTGCACACTGCTGAAGAGTCCCACAATAGGACGAAACAGCCGTCCAGTGCTTCCAGATTTTCCAGTGGTCTAGCTTGAACTAACTCATGATCTTAACCATTGAAATTACTATAATATCCACAAAAACCCCTTCTGATAATAATCAATGAATTCGATTTACCTTTTCTGTAATAAATTCATTTGGTCTTTTCATACTAAATGGTATCATGGATGATGGATATAAAATTTGTGATTCTGGATCAATAAAATATGTAGATGATGATGATGATTGCTAAATAAAATCAATTAAAAGTACTTCAAGAAGAAGAAAAAAGGAATTTTAATAACATACAGCTGATGATTTGCTCTTTTCTTTAGTTTTCTGTGATGAATCCCATTTTTCATTATTCACATCTTGATCATTCCATTCAGGCCATAATGGTATAGTTGTATCTCTTGGTGTAGATGATGATGGATTAGTTAAAGTAATTCTAAATATGAAAGTAATGAAAGAAAACAATAAATGTATTGTTAGAATAAGAATTTCAATGGTTAAGATTATGGAAAACTTAGAAGTAATGGATGAAAGTTTCGTTCTATTATGAGACTCCTCAACAGTGCATGTCCACAATCTCACCTTCTGAGGTTTGAACTGAAGACCTGTGAGTTTGGCACGCGAGTGCTTAACCACTAGACCACTGAGCCACATGGCAGTCAGTCAGTAACAACGTAGAAATTCGTACTTACATACATCAGTTTGAGATGCCATACCACATTAGCACAGAGATGCAGGTGTTGATTCAAATCCCATAGTGGTAGAGGTAGTAAAAGTATAGACAGTAATCGAAAAGATTAGGGTTTGAAGATATTACTCAAGGACTATAATCCAGTGAAATAAATTTGGGAAGAGAAAAAAAGAGACAAGGAGGATTCAGGAGATTAAAATTCGGGAGGACATAAAGGGTGGATGCACTTGCACCATTGCAAATGATTTTGAGCCATGTCATTCAAGGTCTCTAACCATCGATTGCTATCATCTCGCGGTCCCTAACCAGGTAGTCTACACCTACCAACATGGCTCAGTCTACTTGTCAGTGATAAAAAAATGAATAAAAGTATTACATTTTGTTGTACAATCATATTTCTTATTGTTAACTAATATAGAAATATATTTAGGAAATTCTAATGAACATTTATGATTAGTGGATTTTAATTATGTCAAATGTAAAGTTGGTAATTAGTCAATATTCGTAGAAGAATATGTAGTTCCCAAATGCCATGATACGGTCGAGAGTGGGGATAGTCAACTATTCCTCTCGAAATGCTCTCAAATGGCCGCGAGTATACAATCACTGTCAGGAAAGTCCTACTCATTGACTTCTCGTGGCATTAACTTTCTTTATGAAATTGAGAGGACAAAAAGAGAATATCCGTTGCTTTAACCGAGTTGGTGGACACGGAGGATACACCTTGAGGAATCGGTAAACCCTGATTCCAAATCAATGGTGTACATGAGCTCCAGGATCCTGAATGAACAAATGGTGTATGAACCAACTATTGGTCATCGTTTATCATGAAACTGTATCTCCTTAGGTTTCTGCACTGCCTTGTTGATCAGACTTTAAGGTCGAAGTCTCCGAGTATAGCGCCATAAGTAAAGCACCTTTTCGGTCTGGGTACCCGGACAGTATCCCGGCTCTCAAGGAAATCGAACGATTTATGTGGCGCATATCTGTTTGATACCTTCTTGCACCAATGCTTATGAGTTTAAATAATTAGGTAAACAAACATTTGTAGATATTATAGTAATTTAATGGCTCAATTAAAGCTACACCACCATAGGGAACCTGGAAGCACTGAACCGCCGTTTCGTCACAGCATAGAACTTCCCAGAAGTGTGCACGTACGATTGGTTAGAGTTAGACATTATCACTATTGGATGCCAGCTCAGTGGTCTAGTGGTTAAGCGATCGCGCGTGACACTGATAGGTCCTGGGTTCGAGTCCAATGTGTGGGATCGTTGGTGCGCACTGATGATGAGTCCTGTTCTAGAACAAAACGGTTATCCAGTATCTCCAAGTTTTCTATAATGGTCTAGCTTCAATTAACTCATGAATTTAACAATTAAGTTACTTCTGTCTCTTCCTGGATAACATAATCATCTCTAACTTTATATTGTGGAACCAGTGAAATGTCACTGAACCCTAGTCAAATCATCAGGCAACTAAGTCACTAAATATCAAACAAATCATCGATCCTCTCCTTGATCAATGACAACCAACGCTCATCAGTTGATCGTACGCCATGGACTGTTCTATGCGACGGTGGTCTTACTTCCACTTTTATCTACTTTAACTAAAATGTTTCTGTAGTAACGTCCTTTGTGTTGTACAGTCTTAAAAGTTTCTATAGTACCTTGATACGACGAAGGTGTAATCAACGTGAGATGCTGACCGTGAGGTGTGACTTCGATGTTAGCTGGTTCATCACATCATTCTCATCTAACTCTAGTACACCTCCAGTCATTCGACATAGATCATCAATGTTGGTGATTTACAATATAATGCTTCAATAGTAAATAATATAGATTATTGATTTAATAAATTAAAGATAACCAATTCATTAGATGGTTTACCTACCAATCAATAATCAATAATTAAATGTTCTCAGAAGGGGTATTGTGGAGATTTTAGTAATTTCAATAGTTGAAATCATGAGTCAATTGGAGCTAAACCATCATCGAAAACCTGGAAGAACTGGACGGCCGTTTCATCCACTTGTGGGACTCCTCAGCAGTGTGCATCCACAATCTCGTCTCGCGAGATTCCAACCCGGAACCTATTGGTCTCGCGCGCGAACACTTAACTTCTAGACCACTGAGCCGGCCAGCATCCAATGGTATCGATTGCTAACTTCAGCTAACTCATGAAATTGAGTGACACATTCACCATTGTCTTCAGTGAGTAACTATCTCACAACAGACTGATAGGTCCTAGGTTCGAATTTCGTGAGGCAGGATCGTGGATACGCACTACTGAGGAGTCGCATACTAGGACGAAATGGCCGTTCAGTGTTTCCAGGTTTCCCATAGTGGTCTAGTTTCTATTGACTCATGATTTCAACGATTGAAATAATTAAATATTCATTCATATAAAACATTCAATGAAACTTACTCTTTTGTTTTACGATTAGATAGATTACTTGGAGACTTTTTACTTGCCATAAGAAAATATATTCTATTTTTATTTTATGAAATTATTCAAGAAGTTCAATAATAAGTCCCAAGAAAAAAAAAAGGAAAATCTTCCACTATTCAACTTCTTCAATGTGAGTAAAAATAAGAAATGAATGAATAAATGAAAAAATTAATTGTTTGTTTTGACCTAGACAGATTTTGTTGTTACCATGGTAACCATAATCGATTTTCAAGGTCATTTGATAATTTAGAACAATTAGTCTGTAGGGCCAATGAAATGTCACTGAGCTCTAGCCAAATCATCTGGCAGTTGGGTTACTGAATATCGAACAGTTCGTCGATCCGTGTCAAAGTCAAAGACAACCAACGCTTATCAGTTAATCATACGCAATGGACTAGCCCATGTGGTGGTGGTCTTACTTTCGCCTGTATCTACTTTAACTAATATTTTTCTTTAATAATGTCTATCACATTAACACGGCGATACAATTGTCGATTCAAATCCCATAGTGATAAAGGTAGTTAAAGTATAAGCAGTAATCGGAAACATTACTGTGTGAAGATGTTATTCAAGGAGTATAAATCAGTAATGCCAAGGTAGGTTAAGGGTAAGAACGAATTGCTTTTTGCAACACATAACAGGGGCTTCAGTTTCCATATAGCCAAGGCTTCAATAAACCTTAGTATATGCCATTGAGGGAGGGAAAACTCGACTCACACGTTCTCATCGTGCCTCCTGGATAGTGGGACTCAGTCCCATGAACAAACGTGAGCGGTAACCCGGGTGGTAGAGATCAGACTAATCACCCACAAGACCGGTACCCACAAAAAATTCACAAAAAGGCTGTATGGAATGTACGGAGTTGCACCCTACAGGGTAAACTCCAACCGATTGCAAAAACAGTTATTCTAGCCCCTGTAGTTGTGTCGTGCTTATATGTGGCCTGTTTCTCTCCAGAAGGGTTTACTAGGCTTCACCAACTTGTTTGGCTGGAAGGGGGAATACATCTTTGAAAACTTTTTTACAAATGCTGACTTGATATCAACTTTATGACCAGTTTCAAATAAATGTTTCATAATGGGGGAAGATGTCTATCTATCCTGTGATCATATTTGACCATTGGAATTCATTTGTTTCTACAGCCATTTGGGTATGTGTTCTACCACTCTGACTTGCAGATTACGATTGCTTCTCCCTATTTACGTGTTTCGACACATACATGTAAATTGATAGACATAGTCGCTTACGTGATATTTGGGTTTCTGGTGAAACATAGACAAGTTGAGCTGCATAAAGTGTCCTATTGATGACTTCATTTCACTGGTGTATATTAATCACGATAATGGTTCATATTTTCGTAATTTTTCTAATCTTTATGATCACAGAGCATTATTCAACCGTTTTAGTGATTAACATTCATTATGTCTAATATTTTCTCATTGGTCATTACTCTTAAATATGGTGTAGAGTAGGTTGGAAGAAAACTAGGGGCGACCAAACCAAAACATGACACAAATTCATCAAGTCACTGACGAGTGGATTGAGACATGATGGTAGGTGTAGACTACCTTATTAGGATCTGCGAGATGATAACAACAGATGGTTAGGGAACTTGAATGACATGGTTCAAAGTCATTTGAAATGACTCAGGTGCATCCACCCTTTATGCTCTCCCAAATTATAACCTTCCGAATTCATCATGTCCCTTTATTTTTTCTCTTTCAAAATTTATTTCAATGCATTATATTTCTTGAATAACATCTTCAAACCCTAATCTTTCCGATTACTGCTTATACTCTAACTACCTCTACCAGTATGGGATTTGAATGGACAATCGTATGTGTGTGCTAATGTGATATGGTAAGTGGAACTGATGTAGATACGTACGTACGTACTAAGTTCTACATTGTTGCCTGACTCACGCTGTTATAGCTCATTCCATCATATCGGATAAAAAATTAAACCAAATAAAATAGAATTTGGGGCTTAAAATGGGATCTCCGAAGGAAATTATGCTCTTATATGCAGCATTCATTTAACAAATCAACGAAAACATGCCAGATATTGCACACTCACTGAACGAACATTAAAAGACGGAAATAATACAAATTACTCACGAACACATGTTCTATGCAAACTTGTGAACATTATTCATTTGGTGGTGAAACTAGAATTTATTTTGACGAACCAATTAGATTTAGGATAAAAGGTCTCGAATTTTGGAGCGAAATTCACCCATCCATTTGGTTAAATAGAGTTTTGACATTATACCTGATGTCAGTACGTGATGAAAACCCTAGCCCAAGCATCAACTGTAAATCATAATCCTAATTCCTCACACAGGTTTGTAACCCTCATTTGATCCTGGTTATTAGGTGGACACTCTCATGGTTTCTTTGGCGTGGCTCAATGGTCGTCCGTAAATTACAGTCAACTTTAACTATAGTTTACTTCATTAAAGACTTTTTATTAATCCTCACACTACTTTAAAATTTGTTAGTAGGTTAACAAGTTAAACAAAATTTCAAGTTTTTTTAAGCAGTGGTGGATAGTGGCTAGCAGTGGAATCCTGAATGCGCGTTTCGTCCTTTGTGGGACTCGTCAGCTAAATGTACCTGCATCTCAGTATGCAGCACATTATGAATATACGACAATAACAGACTGACCAATTGCAGTCTTAAACCTCAATGGAACGATATAAGCCAAACAATACCAAGTGAAAATTTCAAGTTTTTTTGAGAGGGCAGTGAAGATCACTTGCAAGTATGTTCAGAAAGCTTAGTATCATGTTACGAAACTATATTTTATTCCAACCTATAGAATGGAGTAAATAGTGATTGATAAATGTCATGTCATGTAATACTAGAATATTCTACTCAATGGAAATATTTAATTTGTCCATATTTGTTGATCTTTGTCACAAATACAAAACTCCACAACCCATATACTGACAATTAACATATGCTCACTAGTGACGAGCTTCGTGAGGAAATTCTTGGAGTTCTAGAGAGAAGCCGTGACCAGTGGAGCTAATCCTCTTCGGGTAGAAACAGGTGTCTACCTCAGTACAATGGAAAATGGTCACACAATTTCGTGGATTGGTTGATGTTAGACATTAACACCACTTGATGCCGGCCATCTCAATGGTCCAGTCGGTTAAGCGTTCGCGCGCGGGACTGAAGGCTCTGGGTTCGAATCCCGCGAGTGGAATCGTGGATGCTCACTGGTGAGAAGTCCCACAATAGGATGAGACGGCTGTCCAGTGCTTCCAGGTTTTCAATAGTGGTCTAACATCAATCGGTTCATGATCTCAATCAAAAACTTAATAATCTCCACAACCCCTATGCTGACTAATATATTGTTTTATCGCTAAATTTCTCTGACTTATCCATTGCGTAGAGAGCGCATGATCGAAATCTTAATATTCGATATACATTTCACACTTATTGTGTGTAAGCCAGTGTAAGCCACTTCTTCAGAGAAATCATGACTCAAGCCAAAGAGCATCTTAAGTACTCAAACGAACCGCCTAATAATCCTGTAGTACTAAAAAGACTCCAATTTAAATCGGTAATAGCAGTTTATGTTATTTTTAATAACCATGAAATGGATATTAAAAACATCGAAATAATACAAAACGGCTTTTCCAACTACAAAGAAAGATGAGTAGCTGGAGCCTTTCATATATTGATTAATCCTACTGCCCTCAATGAAAAAGAAGACTTCAGTATATATTCGACGTGAACCATCTATCCGTGTTACCATGTTTGATTCTATCCATCATTCACACCGTTATCGTACATATAAATTAAACTCTACCCATTCTCACTAAAATGGTCACATTTTTTTATTCTTTACTATACACAGATACTCACAAATATACAAACATGCCGCATATTAATCACATTGACTGAAATGATATGACATTGACTTGTTCAAACCTGTTTTTTTAATTGATTGTACATAATATTCTTACGTTGTTCCTGTGTACTATTGAAACTAGATTTGGTTATTAAAAGAAGTGGCTTACATTAAGTTATGAAACGTCTCAAAATCTAATAACTTAGTTTTTTAGAAAGGATTTTTGTGGATATTATAGTAATTTCATTGGTTGAGATCATGAGTCAATTGAAGCTAGATCATGATAGAAAACATGGAAGCACTAGATGACCGTTTCGTCCTATCGTGGGACTCCTCAGTGTTGCACACCCACGATCCCGCCCCCCCCCGAGAGATTCAAACCCAAAACTTGTCTGTTTCGCGCATGAACGCTTGAACACTAGACCATTGAGATGGCCAGCATCCGACGGTGTTAATGCTAGTTGAGCCTTCTGTATCCATGCTGAGGTTTCGTCACACATCAGACCACAAGGGCTGATGAAACCTCCAAGATAAGTGAAGCGGTCAACACGCTCAACTAATTCCCTCCCTGTCATTAGTCCAAGTGTCGATGCAACCCAATCCTGAAGTATTATTTTGAATTTCGAGGGGGAGAATCGTATCTGGAACATCCTTGCATTGGTCTTGTGATGAACATAATTCCATTCCCAACTCATGTAAATTATGATTTAATAGCAATTTCAGATCCTCATGAGTTTGTAACTGTCACACTCTCAACTTGCTTCAAGGAATTTGTCTTGGTGCTACTCACCAACGTACATATGGTTAATAAATATCTATTCAATGATCTAAACAGACTGTACTGTGATTATCTGACAATCCTGGATTCTATATTATATAGTATCCTGACTGAGCATTGATATGTAACCTCAGCTTAAAATAAGACAATTTGTATTGGCTGTTACTATGTCAAGTTCATATAGATTATTCTAGCTACTAGACAGATCAATTTATTGATTCTTCTCAAGCTACATTTTGACCTTGTCAATTATTCGCTTAACAACTCTGACTCTTTTTTTTTATATGATCGTATATGAGCCTGAATAGAAATATTAGGTCACACTTGATCAGAAAGAGAGATGACTCATTTGCCTTCTCCGTTGTATGCCAATTCGTTTCTCCGATTGTCTGTCGAGACTAATGAGTGTATGATATATACGTATTCATTCATACGTGAATCATGTCGATAATTATGTGAGAGAGTTGGTGGTATGTATATTTTGATAACAGTCAGTATAAGATTTAATTGGAGTTAAATATAGGGTCAACTACGCCTGGAGTCCCTCCGAAGGGCTACTGTCGGTCCCAAGCCGGGATAAAGGAGGAGGTTTGGGCATGGGGTTAGCGACCCTATCCCGTAGAAAACTAACTCGCTAAAAGAAACGCTAACCAGAAAAAAGTAAATATAGGGTCACTAAAATCTAATCATTAATCTTTTGTTTTTATCATGGTTTTCCAATATGATGATAATTTTTAATCAAAAATCAACTTTAAACCAAATAACATTTTATGAACTGATTTTGATTAACTCACTTTGTAAACAAGGAGGATCGGATGCTAATGTAAAGGCAACGGACTGACAAAGCAAGGACAATATTCATACAATTGAACAATATACGGAAGTTAAACCAACTGTTAACCAATATCAAAAGTTAGAATCTTCGATACGAACGTCAAGACAGTTCTAATGTACGGAGCTCAAACTTCGAGAACAACTACAAACATCATCAAGAAGGTACAAGTATTTATAAATAGTTGTCTACGTAAGATACTCAACATCCATTGGTCGGATATCATTAGCAACAGCCTTCTATGGGAGAGGACAAACCAGCTTCCATTTGAAGAGGAAATTAGGAAATGATGTTGGAAGTAGTTAAGACACATATTGAGGAAACCATCAAACTGCATCGCAAGGCAAGCGCTAACTCAGAGTCCTGAAGGGAAACATAAAAGTGGGAGGCTGAAGTATACACTGCGTCGGGAAATAGAAGCAGATATGAAAAGGATGAATAGTAACTGGAAAGGATTGTCGAGGACATGGTTGGATAAAGAACGCTAGTGGTTGACCTATGCTCCTCAACAAGTGGTAACAAGTGTAAGTAGGCTTTGTAAACAGAATTATCTCAAAAACATGTTCTTAGTCAAAACATTTTATGCACAGAAAGAGTTCGTTAAACTGTGTTATTCGTTCAGTATGTTTTCAGTGTTCTTGAATTACCTTATTTATATAATTTATCTGTGAAGCTTTCATTGTCGTTCTATTTAAAACCATTATCCCTTACTTCATTTATTAATGAGATTCCACATGAATCGTCGACGTTTGTCAGAATGACAATGAAAGCTCTATAATTAAACAACAATCTAACATAGATAACTTAACAACATTGAAATCTTTTGATTGAGATCATTAACCGATTGATGTTAGACCACCATTGAAAACCTGGAAACACTGGACGGCCGTTTCATTCTATTGTGGGACTCCTCAATGGCAGTGCGCATCCACGATCCCGCTTGCGTAATTCGAACCTAGGACCTCCAGTCTCACGCGCGAACGCCTAAATTCTAGACCACTGAGTCGGCCAACATCCAACGGTGTTATTGTCTAACCTCAACCAATCCACGAAACTATGCGACCATCTTCGATTTTACTGAGGTAGACACCTGTCTCTACTCGACATGGACTAGCTCCACTGGTCACGGCTTCTCCCTCTGAAATCATTCACCTGAATTGTAAATTTTCTCGACCATTTCATTCATTAAATTCACTTTGTATTGGTGTTTACTAGAATCTTCCCATTGGTGTTTAAGACTGATCAGTCTCTTATTGAGATATGTGCATAATGTGCGTATTACTTCGATATTGCCTTAATCCATAAGCATTATAAACAAAGATGGATAACGGCTAGCAGTGAATTCCATTTTGAAACGCCTTTCGTCCTATTTGGGACTCATCAGATGGATTTACCTGTATCCCACAGTTGATGTTCACTCCGGGACTCAAACACAGTACCATTCGTTTCAAACGCCATCACGTTATCCAATTAGCTACTGAGTCCAGGTAGGCCCTACCTTGTGTAATGAGATGAACTTTAAATTCACTTTGTATTGTTTTACCTGAATTTTCTCATTGATGTTTAACACTGCAATTGATCAGTCTGTTATTGTCATATGTGTATACTGTGAGTAGTGCCTCGATATTGCCTTAACTTACAAGCATTCTAAACAAAGATGGATAATGACAAGAAATGGGATCCATTATGACACACGTTTCGTCCTATTGGGGACTCATCAGCCAGATGCTTTTTTTCTTTTCAACTTTATTTTACAACCTACTATTCCGAAGAAATCTATTTGTTAAGTAATTTCTTCAGCTGCTGATAACTTCTATCATAATTATATCTACTGTACTTCAATATTTTAATTTTCCCATTACAATACTACTTAATTTAATGAAATACTGAGTGTATCTAGCTCATATTTTGATATTCTTATGGAATGTCTTAAAATTGTTTTATAATAGTCTTGAATGTTACAAGTAATCATTTGTCATTTCGCTCCTGATGTCGGATAGTTTTGTGGTGTGGCTTCGAGTCACGTTTACCATGAACACCACTACAAAGAGGTTGCGTACGAGAAATCAGAAGGCGGTTGCAGGTTGTAACGAGATATATTCGTTGGCAATCTCGTGGTATCGAAAGAATACCGAGATCGTGCCAAAGAAATACAAATGGCATCAGTGGGCGGAAGGATAATAGAAGAATAATGGATGTTTTTAGTACAGTTAAACGAGCACAGTAAAACAATCATCGGTACAATTGGTTATAATAATTGTTTCCATTAAACCAATCGCGTTCTCTTGATAAAAGTAGGTCACTACAGTTTCAACCCATAGAATGATGGGGAAAAAGAAATATATGACACTTAATTAATAAGCTTGTAGAGGTAAACAAATCCCCTCAAAATCAATAAATCTATAAGTCTTTGATATTTGATACTGACTGCATTCGTTTTACTGAACTCACCTAGCTCAAGGCCCTTTGTCATGCATCTGTACCAGATCACACATCTCCTACAACCGTTAGCCAGTTTAGATATATCGATAATCTATCAAATATATCTTTAAACTTGTTCATTCCTAACTTCTGATTTGACTGGGTTGGCAAACTTCAATTGTAAAGGTTATAGGGATAGTGAAATGTCACTGAGCCCTAGCCAAATCATCCGGCAGTTGGGTCAGTGAATATTGGACAGATCATTAATCCTCATCAAGATTAAGGACAACCAACGCACATCAGTTAATCGTAAGTCATGAACTGACACATGTGTTGGTGGTCACATTTTCGACTTACCTATTTTAACCAATATACGACAAAGAGGTGGTTCACATTAGGTGCTGACTGCAAGGTGTGACATCGACATTAGCTGTTAATCACATCACTCCTCGATCATTCGACAGAGATCATCAACGTTGATGGTCTATAAGGTGTTACTGGTTAAGGCGTTGTCGACATCTAACATGGTCATGTGAGTAGTTAATCAAAACAAATGCAGGTATTGATGAGTATAAGAAGAACTATCCTTTTTCAATGTTTAGTTAAAGTGGAAAATTTTTAGCACTTTTGTGTATTCTCTCCATTCATTTAGTATGCGAGTATTGTATATAAGATTGTAATTTTCACTAGAACCCGTATTTTAATTATCGAAAGCTATCTACATGTCTTTTGTGAACATGCCAGACCAAAACATGGCACAAACTCATGAAGTCACTGACAAATGGACTGAGATATGTTGGTAGGTGTGGACTACCTGATTGGGATCCACGAGATGATAACAACAGATGGTTAAAGACCTTGAATGAAATGGCTGAAAATCGTTTGCAATGACGCAGGTGCATCCACCCTTTATGCTCTCCCAAATTATAACCTTCCGAATTCATCATGTCCCTTTATTTTTTCTCTTCCCAAATTTATTTCACTGCATTATACTCCTTGAATAACATCTTCAAACCCTAATCTTTCCGATTACTGCTTATACTCTAACTACCTCTACCAGTATGGAATTTGAATGGACAAATGTATCTGCTCAATTCGTTCCTTCTTTATTTACCAAATGGCAAAATGGGAATTTTCACTAAATTGTATCTGTGTGGTAATGTGGTATGGCAACTCGAACTGATGTTCGTACGTGCGTACATACTAAGTTCTACGTTGTTTCTGACTGACTGATTGCCTGACTGACGCTGTTGTAGCTCATTCCATCATATCGGATGAAAAAATAAACCAAATCAAGTAGAATTTGGGGCTTAAAATGAGATCTTCAAAGGAAATTATGCTCTTTTATGCAACATTCACCAGATATTGCACACTCACTGAACGAACATTAAAAGACGGAAATAATACAAATCACTCACGGACACATGTTCTATACACACTTGTGAACATTATTCATTTGGTGGTGAAACTATAATTTATTTTGACGAACCAATCACATATAAGATAACATATCTTGGATCTTGGAGCGAAATTGATTCATCCATTCGGATATATAGAGTTTTGGCATTATATCTGATGTCAATTCGTGATTAAAACCCTAAATCTAATTCCTAACCTTAACGGTCAACTGTAAATTATAATCCTTATTCTTCACACTACTTTATAACCTTCATTTAACCCCAGTAAGTAAATGTGCATTCTCAATATCACTTTAACGTCGCTCAAAGGTTGTCTATTTCAAACTGTTTGTTAGTGCAACCTTTATAGGTGAGACGTCTAGATCTCATTAGATAAACTCGTCAATACTTTGAATGTATACTCAGTACTATACGAAAAGTATAGAGTGATAATCTGGTAGGTAGATTTCCTGTCTACTTTCTAAAGCGGGATGAGTTATCCACCACTCCTGATGGCATTTTGTGTTTGAATGATCATGTTGTTATTTCTCCTTCATTATGTAAATCTGTCCTTGAAGATCTTCATAGTGCACATTTAGGAGTTGACAAAATGAAGTTCTTAGCAAGGCTCACATATTGGTGGCCAGAGATAAATGCGGATATATGTCGTACAGCAAAGAATTGTGGGAAATATCATGAGTTGAAACGTGAGACTTCAAAGTGGACTCCATGGTCAGTATCGTTTGAAGACTGGCTGAGAATTCATGCAGACTATAGTGATCGATTTTTTGGCAAGTACTATGCACTTGTAACCATTGATTCCTTTTCTAAGTGGCCTGAAGTTTTTCTACAACTTTACTAAATTCTGATTTAACAATCCAAGCATTAAGAAAATTTTTTAGTCGAGAAGGGGTTCCTATGGTGTTAGTGATTGATAATGGCTCTCGTTTTGCTGAGAATGCAGTCACTACCTGATTGAATGGCATGAGGTGCAAACACCTGTTCACTTCTCCCTGGCACCCTTGTTCCAATGGTCAGGCAGAAAATTTTGACAGGACATTGAAAATTGATGTTGATTCTATTGATGCTTCAACATTTAATAAACTTGAGAGGGGATTAGATACATTACTACTGCATATAGAAATGCTAAATATTCTGTAGAGGAATAAACTCCATCAAAACTATTAAAAAGAAGAATTCTTCGCTCGAATATGAGGTACTTAGCATCTGCAGAAGCTACATATTATCGTGGGAATGATCTTTACACAGCCATGGGGATTGTGGTAAAGAATGTCGGGAAATCTATGGTGTGGATTTTAGATATAAATGATTTCAGTACATACAATCGACAAGTCGATCAAATAGGATTCCATAAACCAGACGAATCCGTTCCAATTTCAGTTGTTAATTCTAATACTATTGAGTATATTCTAGATCATACAGAGTCTATATCCAATAGACGGTCTGACAGACACATAATGAACCTAAGGAGTACATATTCCATTGATTACAGAAACTTAGGTAATAATTTAAGTTATTGCAGTTGTGGTGTTTGTATGAATTAATGATTCTTTTGTACTTGATATAAGCCTGATTTTGAATTTTAAATACAATACGTTCGTTTGTGTTCATTTAATTCTGTCTGGCTTCCATTTCACTATTTCAGGGATTCCTAGTTCGTATAAAAATTCATATACTTTACACATTGGTTGGAAAGTACTTTCAAAATTCCCTGGTTAGTTGAACGTCACTGTTTGCTCTTCCCTGTCATACGGTCACATTCATAATGATCTTATGAAAGGCTTACAAAGGTATTGTGACACATATTCTACGCTATAAAATCCAGGTGACCTTGTCGCTTCATAACCTGAATCTTGAAGACTAACCTGCAGGATAACAAATTTTCCATAGATACAAACAATACTGTTAAAATGAATCATCGATCGATTGTTTCCGAAATCAAAATTCACTTCACATAAAGTTCCTATCTCATTTTAAGTAATGAAATCAGATTGTCATTAAAATTTCGGTTCATAGTTTCATTCATTCCATATGCTTCAAATAAAGTTGTTGAATACATTTTTTTATCGCTTCAAGGTCAAAATACTGGCCTATCAAGATAGTTTTATATGTTCAATATTATAAATTAAGAATCTAGACCGTGACTAAAAACCTCTTTCTCAGAAGGTATGACATATGGATCGATATGTCCAAGGTCATCACTCGTCTTTAAACCAGTGCAAGATAGTCATATTGCCTGAATTAATTAATAGTTTAGTATACCGTAACATGGCGGTGATCGGTCAGTCATCATTTTGAGAATCTATATTTCACTATTTATATGAGTTACTATTACTAAATAGAAATCCAAAACATTAAGAATACCGGCTACGTCAAAATTTAAGCCAAGTAATTGAAACAACAAAGAGCGCTTCGTTAATTTGAAACGTTATACGGATTCACTTGTTGGTTTGCTAAACTATTGAAATTCTAGGAACTTTACATAATATCACTTCATCTGAAATAGGATTTAGTGTTAACCTCTTTTAGAAATCTAACAATTCAATATGGCGCCAGTGAAACAACGGAGATATATATGGTTGTCTAGATTTCTACTACTCGGAACTCGGTCTGAATTACAGACAACAATGTTCTGGTATACTCCTCTTAAATATTCACATTATAATTACATTAAACCTCAGTTCTTTGGTTATCAACACCGAACATTTTTAGTCGTTCGAATAGACACGAAATTTCCTGATGTTCAACAGCAATAGAGAGCTAAACTAGGTTTCAGGCAATGACTGATGTACTTCTATCCTCAGATTTTTACTCCACATACTGAAATTCATCACCACATCAAGTGTATTAGTTACGTGCTAGATGTATGACTTCAAGTATGACATATATACACTAACCTTTTATAATAGAATATCTCTTAAACCAGATAGTGATGTTCCAATCATAACTCACGCTAACAAAAGGATAACTCGTAGCGTGATAGGGGTTAGTATTTGCGTTAGCGCATCGGAAACATTGTTTTCGATTAGGTGCAAGAGCATCCAAACAACTGATGGAAGGGAAAAGAATATTTTCAACTGATGCCTATGAAAACAAGTAGTCTAAACTTATTTAAAATACAAGAAATACATTCAAAAATACACAAAACAAAGTTACTATGGGTGTTATTCACTTGAGCGAAAACAATCTTTGTAAATCTTCACCTTATTTTTAATTCGTGTTCAGCAGGCTGTGATTGGTTTACATATTTGCTCAAGGTCAATGGCCGATGTATGTGACCAATCAACATTCTTTCTACTTTTAATACTATTTCTTACTGTATCAGTTTGTGAAAAAAATATATCACAGCAGTGGCGTCCAGGTTAACGTACCTATAGCGTGCAACTATTGGGTTCACACATAA
Source organism: Schistosoma margrebowiei (assembly GCA_944470205.2). Lineage (NCBI taxonomy): Eukaryota > Metazoa > Platyhelminthes > Trematoda > Strigeidida > Schistosomatidae > Schistosoma > Schistosoma margrebowiei. The sequence continues at coordinate 4,431,620 of OX104024.1, forward strand.
GATTAGTTACTATTATGTTGTCGTTAAATTCTGTGTCCACTCAGAGTATGTGTACACAAATCGCTGCTTTGTGTCCAGAATGCACAACGGGTAACCTAGGTGCTTTGTGTTCTGCGTTTTTACTTCGCTAGTGCGTGGGATCTGGTATTAGATAATCAACAAACTGTTATGATTTCGTAGGAAGATGGGCTTTCGTTACGAATACGTTGGTTATGTGGTTGGTGGGGGGTTAGTGGTACAAACAGTTTCACGTAGAATATGCTAGGTACTTAAAACCTAAAAACGTAAAGCGCTTTCCTAGATAATAGAAAATATAGTCTCAGTGACGAGAGAGGTCTAACTAGAGCTGCCTAGTCCCCGTAGTATATGTTCCTCCCAAACAGATTAGTACTACCTCAAATTACCAAGGAACCTAGTAATCCTAGCACATTCGCCCAATGAGGTTCCATCAAAATGCGAAGCCACTGGCAGGAATTAGGAGTGGTAACCAACCATAAATACAATGAAAACAGCAACAAGTCAGAGAATAAGTCATTTGAAGCTGTCTTCAGGGCGTTGACTAAGAGAAACTGTAGCTTGTGAGGAAACTCTTAAAATCTAAATTAGTTATAGTACATGGCATGATGTAAGGTGCGCACCAGATTTATTTGATAAACACCGTTTATGAAACGGTGACTAATAATATGCTCCTTCATGATTATCCATGGTCTGAAACAGTGTAGAATTTCGAAGTTGAAACTTCTTGAACTTTACAACAAACTAAGAACAATCAGGCGGATATTAGGAATTCTGGTCACAACTTATTAGTGAAGACGTTTGTAGATATCAGACGTTGTCCGAACAGCCTATTAAGCAACCATCTCCATATTTTACCAGAAAAACACATGAGCTCTCCTTACCTACATAGCTCACTGTCGAAATGGTTGTTTAAAGATTTACTTTCCTTTTTACCGTATACAGATTTGAGAACTTAAAAACTGACGATACTCAGCTCTTAGTAGTGTTAAGGAATCTTGCTCAAAGTTCTGGGATTAGTATGTATTAGCCATCAGAAATGCGACAAGATATCCCCTCACACAATCACAAATATATATATCACTTCAATTTGGTACTTTTCTGTTTTAACTAAACTATTGAAACTGTATCTCGTTAGGTGCGAAGTATAACTTGCTATTGGCTGAATACTTGGTGGTAGTAAATTACTAGGGAGCTTAGTTACTAAGAGACTTACAACTACCCAGCTGACAACGTGACATAACCATCTTGGTTTTATTATGAACCAGTTAACTAACCTTACATCACTACTCGGTGAGGATACAGCATCACAGTAGTTTCACTTGAAAAACTGAAGGTTGAGTACAATAGATTCGCATAGAACTGCTTAACAGCTATCACAGAAGCCTTAGTGCTTAGCCAAAGGTTTACCACTTTGTTGAATATCATCCACGGATGATGGGGAAATCTTGTGACACACAAATTGATTGTAGCAACCTACAATGCCCTCATCCTGTGAATAACCACACAACAACACTGGGAATCAATCCTCTAACTGCATTTAAGAATATTATCTATGAGTCGGAAAATAGCGATCCAATTTCAGTAAATGTGGATATTTGTTCGAATATGTATGATATTGTGTACATCGTAGTGCGGATTTTTCGGTTTTAAGGAGAATGTAAATAACATGAAAACAGTAGAGGAAGCCACATCCCCTAAGAATTCAAAGTAAACTCAGATAAGGTTTTAAGTATGTGCATAATAACGCTAAGAATCCACCATTGAAACCTGCAACAAAGAAACAGCAAACTTAGTTGTACATCGGAACATTGAACCGCGAAATAATATTTTCAACGCTAATCTCCAATATCTGAAAACAAAAAACATGCTCTTTCACTGTGATACATATTTCGTTTAGATCACAAAATATTAAAGTATATAACTGAGGGAAAATCAATTTAGGGCTAAAATCCCTGAATACAAAGAAAAGAAAATTTACATACATACATACATACACACATCCTGACATAGATGAGAACTGTACAGACGTATTTTTACTGGGTAAATGCAATAGAAAAAGTACACATATCTTCATTTATAAAGGAATATTTCAAGGAGGGGGGACATTAATCAAATCCCCAGGTTTATTGAAAATTTCTTGATGCTTTTCAACTGACATAAGCATTGACAACATTTGACCATGAACTATATCGACGTAATCGATCAACTGATCTAACAATAAAATAATACATATTATTCGCTTGAACATGAGTTAATGTACACGCCATAGGCAAAGGTAAGGCGGCTACCTCACCAACCTACAGAAGAAACAAAATAAAAGCAAAGTATATGATATATTCATGGAATTATCACAATAAATAACTAATGACCTCAAGTAATTAAGTACAATGTTTCGTTTCGAAGACAATAATAACAATTAAAGATCCGATCTTATCGAATATTGTTTAAATTGTGGGGTAATTTAAATGGTTCATTTCTTTTTTTTTAAGTATGTGCTGATGATTTTGTCTTAGAATGATAGTGAAAGTTTTACAACCAAATCAACTAGTTGAAAGAATATAACAATGATGAAATTCTCATTCTGAATTACAAATATTGGCCGTCACTGTCTGAATACACTAAGATAGATTCCCACCATATATTTCTACGTTTGTCTACGTGAAGTAGTTTGACCTCTTTGATATCGGAATAAATACAACACTAATGGTTCTCAACAGTATTCTTAAGTCAATAATTAATGATTGAACTTGACGGAAACCATCATCATCAGAATTCCCAAAATGACGATTCAGTTTTTAATATATATTCACATATAACGTAGTTCAAAAGTTATTGTCTTCATTTCTAACCTTGAACACTTCTGTGGATTTTTCTATAGTCAGTCAGTCAATCAGCTACAATGAAGGATCAGGCACATATATACATCGATTCAAGTTTTGTCAATGGTTATAAACGATTATTTATTTACAATATTATAAAACAAATGGAATATAAACTAAGCAAATAACTTATCAGTACGGAAGTTTACAGTGAATATATGATGAATGAATTCAAAGAAAGAGTATACATGAATATTTCATACTGAAATTATGGAAATTAGTTAGTTAGAAAGATGAGAACAGTACAAGATTGTGTAAAATATACAACCAGGAAGGTAACAATACATGTTTATATACTTTGATCTCTTCATTTTATCATTATTATTATTATGATTACTAGTATACACACCTTTTTCCATGGTAATGACGTTTGAACAGTGACTAAATTGACTTCAGATGAAGCATAACTATAAATTTCATAAGAAATAGCAGGTTCAAATGATCCAATTGGATAGGTAATAGACCATTGTAAACAAACTCCTAGAAAAGAAAAAGAAGAGCAAAATGAAACAAGATATATGTTATGTCTAATTATATTTTTATTAACATTGCTGCTACAAGTATTTCAACATATTTACTATGCCCCCAAATACCCTGGTATGGCCGAGAGTGAGGAGAGTCCGCTCTCCTTCATGAAATGCTCTCACGTGGTCACGTAAATACAACCACTACCAGGGAAGTCCCACTCACTGCCTTCTCGCACCACGGGTGTTGTTTACGAAATAGAGAGGACGAAAACCGAATGTCCAGCGCTTTAACCAAGTTGGTGGATATGGAGAGTCCACCTAGAAAAGTTGGAAAACCCTGATCCCAAACCAATGGTGCACATGGACTCCAGTATCCTGAAGCAACAAATGGCGTATGAGTCAATTATTGGTCACCGGCTACCATGGGACTGCATCTCCTTACGATGCTCCACTACCTTGTGGATCAGACCTTTCGGTCGAAGGCTCCGGTTATGGCTCCCTAAGTAAACCACCTTCTTCGGTTTGGGCACCCGGGCAGTATCACAGCCCTCACATATATCAAATGAGATATGTGTGGCGCATGTGTATTTGGTGCCTCCTTGTACCATTATTTATGTGTTAAAATAAAATAAATAAAAGATAACATATTTACTATTCATCTCATCAGTCATGTCACCACAAACACTAGCACCCAATACAACTGTTATATACAAAACTTTTGATTCCTTCTAACAGTTCATCAAAAAGAGTGAGTATAGACACAAGGTTCGTACCAAATATAGGCAAAAATACCGTGTATTTAAAAAGTGTAAAATGCATGCTTTACTCAGAGACAAATGAATTGGCAACTAATTGCGATTTGGATAGATTGTGTGTCATTACATAATAAGACAGATATCATCCGCATACTCAAAGTTGGAAAGTTTTTCTTTACGTAACAGATCCACACCATCATTACCTAATTCTATCAGAACTGTTTCCAGAACTTATTTCATTAGCTTTATGTAAGGAATAACAATATTGAGACAAGTAGAAAACAATCATGTTGATATGGAAATCAACATGCTTTATATTCATTGTAATTTTTAAGGTAAAAGTAAAAAATAAACTAATTACAGGGGAAAAAATTACTGAATAGTGTGTGCTCATTATAGTATAAACTAACTAACCTTCAGCGGCTTCTGCAATAGTTAGCTGAGGAACAGGTTGCAATGGAAGATGGTTGATATTAGTTACTGGTTGTGTTGGAACTGGAGGTAGCAAAGCAACAGGAAGTAGTTGAACATCGGGAATAACAGAGTATGGTAGAGAATTGGTTATTTGATTAGTAGTTATATTCTGAGCTTGAGATAAAGATGCCAAGTCCAAATATGATTGCTTTGAATTCCCATTATCCAGACTATTACCAGTGTCAAATGTGAATGAGGGTGGAACATTTATTGTGGAAATAATCCCGTTCTGTAAATCTTAATATGAGTAGAAAAATAAGTGTTAAGGTAGAATCAAGAAAGTACTCCCAAAAGTATTTATAAAAACCCGAAGTAGATGATTAAATAATGAGGCATGTTGAATAACTTGCTAACCCTGAGAATTTCATTGGTCTCTGATCACTCGAATGTTACTAATCTCCATCGCTTGTAGAACAGGCAAGTTGTCCGTCTGTCAACTAATAGAAGTATCTTGAGTAGCAGCCCCCTCTATATTACAATACTGACGAGAAAAACGGGTTATGAAAACAGATGTGTGTGGGGTTCAAGTATATTATTGTAGTACGTTTGAAACCCTACATTATCGACTTATTTCGATTATTAGATTGTCTTGATCTCATCACCGTATTATTTCTGATTGTTGTCAATTGCTTTCATTTCTAAATATAAATGGATTCTATGTGCCTACTGAGTCACCGGTTCAGTTTTTCCCTCTTCCGAATTATTTTATTTATTTATTTGAACATATAAACACTGGTACAAGAAAGCACCGAATAGATATGCGCCACACAAACCATTCAATTTGTGTGGGGGCTGTGGTACTGCCCGGGTGCCCAAATCGAAGCGGGTGGTTTTACTAGGGGGGTACACCCCGAGCCTTTGGCCTAAAGGTCGAAACCACAAGGCTGTGGAGCAACGTAAGGAGATGTAGTCCCATGATAGCTGATGACGAACAATAGGTTCACACACCATTTGACCCCTTAGGATCCTGGAGCCCATATGCATCATTGGTTTGGGATCAGGGTTTTCCAGCTCCTTTAGGTGGGTCCTCCGTATCCACCAACCCGGTTAAAGCGCCAGGCATTCGCTTTTCGCCCTCTCGATTTCGTAAGCAACACCCGTAGTGCGAGAAGACAGTGAGTAGGACTTCCCCTGGTAGTGGTTGTATGCACATGACCATGTGAGAGCATTTGGAGAGAGAGAACTGACTCTCTCCCACTTTCGGCCATACCAGGGCATTTGGGGGCCTTCCGAATAATCGCACTTACTGCTCCTAACACTTACCCACTATATGAGATACCTTCTTACTAGACACAAACCTACCAAAGGCCGGACGTTACATTATCATTGGCGTTTTTAAAGCATTGTTTGCAGATGGTGCACCGAGTGACGCTAAGCATAGATCTAGGGTACTAGATGAAAAAAGTAAGTCGACTAACCGGCAATAAAGCTTCAATTGAAATGGTTAAGATATATGTTACTTGTGCCTGACTAACGTCTACTCTGATGTACAAAGCTGATTTAGGTCAGTCAGTCAGTCAGCTACAACGTAGAACCATGCACTTATGTGCATCGGTCCAGGTTGCCATACCGCATCAGCACAACAAGATGAACACCGGATTCATAACAGTGGTTAGGTAAAAGGTGGTAATATATAAGAGAAAGATTGCATATAGAGATATAGTACAAGAAGAAAGAATTGGTTAGTAGAAAGAAAGATATGAAGCGCTTTTAATCTCTTAGTATAAGGGAAGAAACCGAGTGTATACACCTACGCCATTGTGATCGATTCTGAGCCATGTCACCAAGAGTCTCCAACCATTGGTTACGATAGTCACGCGGACCCCAACCAAGTAGTCTGCATCTACCAACATGGCTCAGACTAGAAGTTAGTGACTTCAAGCACTGATGCCACGTTTTGGTTTGGCCGCCCCTAACTTTCTTCCAACCATCCCCTACACCGGATAGCATTGCACGTCGTGGTAATCGGTGTTCAGGCATACGTAACACGTGGCCCAACCATCTCAGTCGATGAAGATTCATAACCTCATCAACTGATTTACCATCCTTTCCTAATACCCTGCGTCTAACCTCACTATTACTTACCCGATTATCCCAGCAGACGCCAGCAATGCTTCTAAGGCATCTGTGGTCAAATACTAGCAGCTTGCGAGTGTCTTCTACTCTTAATGGCCATGTTTCGCTACCGTAAAGTAAAACAGAACGGACTGCCGCGCAGTATACTCGTCCTTTTATTGATAGACGGATATCTCGCCTTCGCCACAGGTGACGTAAGTTGGCAAAAGCCAAACGAGCTTTTCGAATCCGTGCTGAGATTTCGTCCGATACCAACCCATTAGGGCTGATCAGACTTCCAAGATAAGTGAAGTAGTCGAACGCGTTGACAACTTCACTCCCTATCCTTAGTTCAGGTGTTAACGCAGACCAGTCCTGAAGCAACAACTTGCATTTCGAGGGAGAGAAGCGCATTCCAAACATTCTGGCATTGTTGCTCAGTGCTACCAGAAGACTTTGCATTTTGTCAGCGTCTTCACCAAACAGGACTATGTCATCTGCGTATTCTAAGTCGATAAGTGGACCTCCTGGAAAGAGATCAATACCCGAGAACTCAGTCGACGAGAAAGTTATTTCCATCAGTAGGTCTATGATGAAGTTAAACAAAAATGGGGAAAGTGGGCATCCTTGACGGACACCACTTGAGGTTGCAAAACTCGATGACAGTTCGCCATAAGCTCTCACTCGACTAGTAGTGTTCGAGTAAAGAGCCTTCACAAGGTTTATGTACTTCTGAGGTACGCCTTTCAATGACAGACACTGCCACAGAATCTCACGGTCTACCGAGTCAAATGCTGCTATTAAGTCAAGAAAGACCACCATCGTCGGACGCCGATAAGTGTGCCTGTGTTCTAGAACCTGACGAATGGTGAATATGTGGTCGATGCAGCCACGACCAGGTCTGAAACCAGCTTGGTTTTCTCGTGTTTGCAGTTCACGAGTCTTAGTTAGGCGTCTGATAATTATCGAGGCTAGTATTTTAGATATTATATTAGTTAAACTAATCCCTCTGTGGTTGTCACAGGATGATTTTGACCCTTTCTTATATATTGGGACGATAAGTGATTGTAACCAGTCAGATGGAATAACGTCTAACTCCCAGATCTTAGCTAAAATATTAGTCAACCTAATCGCTAAAATTGGACCACCATCTTTAAAGACTTCTGGAACCAGTCCATCTGGTCCAGCTGCCCTTCCTCGTTTCAGATTATCTATAGCCTTTTGAACTTCAGCAAGAGTTGGGGGACCTACTTCAATGTTCCATTCACGCTGTCTGGGAATGGAGGGTAGTTGTAGAGTCGCTGAAGGCCAGCTGAACTGTTCCCTAAAGTGTTCCGCCCATCGTTCTAAACGTCTGGACTGAGAGCAGATGAGAGTATCGTCTTTTTCCGATATAATCTCACTTACACTTGACTTATTAATTCCAGTTTCTTTTATTAGTCTGTAAAGTTGTCTTGTGTTCCCTATAGTCGCCGCCTTTTCCATCTCTTTTGCTTTCGTTGCCCACCACTGCTCACGGTCGTTTCTTAAACTTTTTCTTAACCTATATCTGATTTGTTGTCGCTCTTCATCATGTTCGGAACCTGATGGGACGAATTTGCGAGAATCCATCAGTGTGATAGACTTTGAAGAAATCCACTGGTTCTTTGAAACTCTGTGGTTTAAGTCGCTAATAGATGTCACTGCTGCTTCCACAGCTGCTTGTATGTCTTTCCAAGCAACATCTGGGTCAGCCTCGTGTTCAGAACTACTTAAGTGTGAACTCAGTTGTTCTTGGAACCTATTTTTAGTTTTCTCGTTACTCAATTCAGTTCTAATTGGTCTTTTTAATGTGGCTTTTTTGCGTCCGGTGAGGCGCAAGCAGATGCGTGCCCGTATTGAGGCATGATCGGAGTCCAAGCAGGTACTCCAGAATGAGCGACAATCTTCTACCGACCCTCTCCAACGATGACTGATGGCAATATGGTCTATTTGAGTCCATCGTTGGTTTGGTGTAGGGGGTCGCCATGTTAGACGATGTCTCTCCTTATGCTTAAAATTTGTGTTTGCTAAAAATAAGCGATTGTCTGAGCACAGTTGCAGCAGACGATCACCATTATCTGTTCGCTGTGCCGGAATGCTAAAATATCCACCTAAATGCCTTTCTGTTTGGTTTAAGCTACCTATCTGCGCATTGAAGTCACCCCCTACGAGTACTATGTCTGAGCGTTTAGCTTTCTGAAGAAGTTCAGAAAGCTTCCTGTAAAATTCATCCTTCACTTCATCGGAGCTGCAGTCAGTGGGAGCGTAGGCAGAAACGACAAAAAGGCAACGACGTGTGTCCCTATCCTTCCGAGTTCTTACGTAGCCGTTTAGCCGAACAGCACATAGACGACTGTTGATGGGGATCCACTCTAGCAGTGCTTGTTCCGCCCTCATGCTTAGTGCTATGCCTACACCTGCCAGTCCACGAAAACTGGCCATCGGATCACCAGATACACGTAGGGTGTATCTCGTTGGCTCTCCGTTTTGCCGAGGTGAGGTCAAGTGAATGACCACACTGGAATCCTGTATGCGTGTTTCGGAGACACAGCATACATCGATGGAAAGAGACTCTAGGGTTTTAGCCAAGGAAGCCTGCTGACCGATTTGACATAAAGTGCGTACGTTGAAAGCTCCAATGTGTAGTTTGGAGCGAGGTTTCAGTAGACCTGGGACAGAGTTTTGAGCACTAGAATCGTTGGCTATGGTGATGCTTGAGGCAGAAGCCGAAGGAGGAAGTTTAGGGTTGAAAGTCGATGTAGGAGGAATAATAGGAATTGAAGAGGAAGGTTGATTATGAATACAGTGGTCTTGGGTGCTGTTAGAGGTATGAGGGCGGTTATCACTTCCCGGTTGCCCACACCGTGGAAGGGTTCTTCTGGAGGTACCTGAAAAGGAAATTGGATTAGAGGCGGTCTCGGCGACCTGAGAGCGTGACCGCAGTGCCCAAGGGACAACTGCTTGAGGCCGGTCTCGCACGGCCTTTCCGTGGAAGGTTTTTGACGTGTTAGCTCCGTTCTTCAAAGAGCCTTACCGCCGGAGACGGAAATCCGTGAGGTAAGGTGAGGTGTGCATTTTTAGGGTCGACTTTTTCTAACCCCACCCCTCCTTGTGGGAAGGCAGCATCGCTGTCATGCTGGTTGTCTGAAGGAAACACCTTACTGCTGTCACACCTCTGTACAGTCAGCAGTACGACTTCGCCTTCGGACCTTAGGTTTGTTGCTTTTAGTCTTACCGCTCTTCAACCGACCTGTCTGACATGGTAGGACCTTGAGGAACGGTTGTTCCAGCCAGTATAGCTCGGTTGCTTCATCACGATAGGCAAGCCCGACCACCACGTCAAGGTAGCAACAACGGTCGGGAGCTGATTTAGGAGGTTAGAAAAAAATATACGAGTGGTTAAACCAAGAAAAGGGCAACAGTTCATGAAGTTGTCGAGCAGTGATCTGAGTAGTACTGTTAGGTGCATACTGCATAATCGAGAGCGATGCCATGCACGTAACCAATAGTTACAGACGCTAGGTAAAAACAGAAGAAATAGATTGTGGCTTGGGAGTTGCATTCATTTTTTCTATCTACCGTTAAAACTTGAGTGATACTATGATCGAAAGTTAGCAATGGTTTTGGTTCCGAGTCAGACAACATCATCGACATTAATTCATTTTCAGGTTCCCCAACAAGAAATATCCTTTCAATACATTGATTGCTATGATTTACTTATTGATTCAATAAACATAAACAATGGTACAACTGGGTAGAGTACCAAAATAAGTATGCACCATGGAAATAAGGAAATGAGATCGTGAATGGATAGAAAAAATACGAGTATAATCAAAAATAAATAAAAGAATGAAAACAAACGAACAAAAATAGTAAATAGTGAGAGTCCCTTTAGTTATTACATGAATATAAAGGAAAATTACGCCAGGACCTCCACGAGCTTATATTTCGAGCCATGTCTGATATGTCAAGCCAGTGAGTTGTATCGGACAGGAAGCCTTAATGGACCAACAGACACTAGTCTTACACAGTTTACTTCGTACAACAGCATTATGCTATAAAATGACCACCTTTTCACCTAGTTGCAGCATTGATAATCTGATAACCAATGCACGATATGGACGTCGCTGGGATGACAGTCGTCAGATCCACCGAAGTCAATGTTTTATGATGATACTAATTGAATTGCTGTCACTGTGCCTAAACACACATTGATGAACCTCAGCACTACTAACATGGCGCTGCCACCGGATGTCAGCAATCTTTCGGAGACAACGATGATCGAACAAAAAGTCGTCGCACACTTTCAACTTGGGGAGGTCAGGTTTCGCAATCCCAGAGCAGAATTGTTTTGACCAATGAAGTGTATACTGTACCCTTTTACAGTCGGATTAATATTACGACGGAGCCAAAGATGGTCCAAATTACCATGAGCCGATCTGGCTTTAATTATAATTAGACGGATCTTATCAGTCACTGCATCGTCAGCACTTATACAACTACTCGGGCAAATAAACTTCGACTACATTGGAATTTTCCTCAGTTCGACGATAGATTTGAAAAGAACAGATATAAGTACCATCCATTGGAAAAATTTCATATAAGCTTTATGGTTAAAGATGAAATTGAGAGTAAAATAATGAGGAATGAATAAAAGCATACGCTTGTGCATACTTGAAAGAGGTGTGGCACTGTGTTTATTTGTTTTTTTCGTATTTGTTGAGCCAGAAACCAAATGTTCTTCCCAAGCATTTTCTATATTAGTGTCTGATGTTAGGTCAATAGTATCATTGACCTGGACAGCTAAAACTGTACCTGATGCAGTTTGAGGAGGAACACATTGAAGTTCGAAAGTTTTTGGTAGAACAGATAATAATCTAGATGAAACAGAATTCGATGAAGTTAGATTCGGCTGTCGATTCGAAGGATTCACTGTTTGTATAGATCGATCTGGCGCGGATACCGAAGGAGAATGAGATAGTACAGGTAAACGAGGAGCTTGAGAAGAAAGAGTTCTCGACTGACCAATACCACTTGTTGGAGCAGGCAAAGGAATCTACCGGAAGAATCACGAGGAACACAAAAAAAATCAGACGGTCAATTACTTCATAGCACTGTATATCAGTATGTTTCAACAATAACATAAAATAATTGAGAATATTACTCACTCGCTCATTAATCAATTTCGTCAAGTCTTTTGACGAAGACTCAATGAAATCCATTCGACCTGTTAATTGAGTTATTTCTTCCTTTAAACTAGTTACTGTTTTTTCTGTTGTCTCAATAAAAGATATATATCTGGACAATTTCTCTTTTAGAGCAAGTTTTAATTTTGAATCGAAACAAAGTCGAACTTTTTTAAGTTCTTCTTGAAGTTCTGGTAAGCTTTTTAAGTTGCATATATTGTAACCATCCTTGAAACCATTATTCAATTTACAAAGAGTATCTTGTTGCTCAAATAACCTAGGTTTTTTAACTGACGGACCTTGAGTACATGGATCACAGTCATTATGATTTTCAACAATTACATCATCCAACAAAGTGCAATTTGAATTAGGAATAGGTGTATTCTGTGTAATGTTAAAAGAATCTGTTACATCTGCGTTACAGGACAGATCTGACATGACAAACAATCCACTTAAGCATAAGTAAATGAGACCTACAATAAGATGGAAAAAAACAAAGGAGTGAAGATCCAGAAAGAAAACATAAATATCAGAACATACCTTATTTTTTACCTGACAATTATTATAATTGTATTTATTGAATCTAATTTGACAATTTCTAGATTTGTGGATTAAAAAACTGTTTGACTTGATTAAGAAGAAAAATATTCTTTTTGTCTTGTACATGTACTACCAATTATATACAATAAGTCAGTCCTAAGCCCAGTAGAACCTAGCACATATGAGCATGGGTTCACGTTGCTGTACCCTACTAACACAGCAAGATGAAACCATCGACACAAATGGTAGAATAGTAGATGAAATAACAGTATCAATGGTCATAGAAAAGATTGGGTGTACACAATATGACATTCAAGAAGAATAATGACACCTACAAACGGTTATCTCCTTCACATGAAGTCATATTCATAAATATTTCGATTAACTAATATTATTCATAATTATTTACATAATTAGTTGTAGTGTAGGATCAGCAAACTGGTAAAAAGAAATTTCTGAAACGTGTCACAGCCATATCCGACATAAAATTGATTTGCGACTGGAACTTCCAGTGGTAACTAACTTATACACTAGAGGCTCACAGGATCGACCAGGTTGCATTTTTTTGTACTAAGGTTACTGATACTATTTGGTTGCCCAAACCGAAGTAGATATAGCGTGCTTCGAATGTGAAACCATATGGTTGAGCCGATCGCTTTAACTGCTAAATCATCACTGTGATAAATCCCCACGATTGTATACTCTATACACATAAAGTTTTATTTATAATATTACATCCAGACAACCATCCTATGATTCAAGGGGGGAGGAAGTCAATATTTCAGAACATTTCTGAACGGTAGACAAAGGTGGTGGTAGGATCTCCGGACATCTGTTGCAAAGAAAGATCACAGACGTTAGTCACACTTACCTTAAATTACCTTGAGAAAGATTGTGTTCGTATATGAGCTTCCTATTTACATCGCAGTTTTCTATAGAAACGGTTGTCTTGGACACCATCAGGGTGGCGACTGATACTAACACTCACCCTATCTAGCGGTAGCCGGCTCGTCGGTGAGTGGTTAAGCTACCCGTATCTCAAGAAAAAAACCACTTCATCTAATTTGACTAAGTTAGACAGGAAGTATCACTACTGTTCAAGCAAAGTACCACCTAGTCAAGTGAAAGATCATCCATCGCGTAACACTTATGCTTGGAAAGAGATATGATTTTCAAGTAATAAAATGTTTACTGTCAGCAACTAAGAATCAAGACACTTGTCTTTACTGTAATATGACCAATTATTTTATACAAAGATTAATACTGAACCTTGCCTTCTCAGTTTGAAACAACAGTAATGGCGTAGATCCCAACCACTGACAAATGACAGCGTATGTATAATTTTACGTGGTTTGTCTTTAGAATATTTTCTTGATATGCAAGGTCTGGATGGAAACAGAATCGTTAGGACAACTGTATGAGTGTCCTTGTTCGTAAATCATTATTTTGAAACATGCAGTGAAATACTGAGGTAGTGAATCTTGGATAGAACAATCAGGACATGGATACTTTCTCACTTCGAAACTTTTGTGAGTCAAAACTCTTCAACGATCTTGATGTCATCCAAATTCAGTATGCAAGAGGTTTACACAACAGGAACAATTGGTACTTAGAACAACCGGTCTCGAAATTCTTCACTTCCTTACAAACACAGCCCGTTACACAGTAACAATGTTAACTGGGATTTTTATGCATATTCTGTTAACTACTAGAAGCCATGACCAGAATCATATTTGGAGCCAAATACTTTACCTAGTAAATCGCGTCTGGATTTACTTCCCAAGATAATTATTTGAGTGCGTAATGTTGCGCATCTGGGAAAATGATGTGTCCGACTATCTGAATCATTGTTTGGTAGACGAAGACGATGAATGTGATTGGTCGAGATATAATACTTCTGTAAATCATCTGTCATACAGGGAAGCAATCTGGGCTACATAAATTGATGGATAATACACACCACATTTAGTTAAATATTTTTGTACTAAGTCAATAAAGTAAGTTGGATGTTCTCTCGGGAGGAAGTAGCGTTCTGTGTGAAACTGAGCTAAGCATACCTTGGAGATGATCACCTTCAAGTGCTAATGGGATGAAAACTTACAGTCCCGGGGAAGTTAATATATCGAGACCCAAACATTTAGGCTCAGAAACAAGCCATGTTATCATTTTATTCGAACAATCCGCCCAAACACATGTTAAGGAAATTAACAGTCGTCCGGACCACAGCAATGTAAAATGTAGCGGATTTATTGAGTATCGTGACACATTAACAAGGATTCAGGACGTATAATATTCGACATAATTACGAACTAAAGTATGGTATACTCAACTTGTAAAGACGATTACCACAAAGAATGTGCTGTCTATGATACAAAAGATATTCAGGTATATTTTATCAAGAAACTATGCAGTCATATTTGCGCAGAATGTGTAACCGAACCATGTACAGTTGTGAAGCACATATCAAAACAAACAATAACATACCGGCAATACAATACACGCGTAACCCAGCAGCGGAGAAGAGGTGAGTGCTTAGTTCGGTGCAACAGAAAAGAGCATAAGCATAATGCGAAAACCCACACTAATCAGCTCGTCTTGATTATAGAACTTCAAAACAGTGGGAGTCTTGAGCGGTTAGCGAATAGTTAGTAAAACACAGATACAATAACTACAAATCACTTTGCAGGATCGATTTGTTTAAATGAACTATGTAGTAGTAGCAACCAAAGTGACCAAGGTGCCGTGGTGTGACAAGTGGGATACCAAGACACATATATGGTAGTCAATGTTTCCAAGAAATATAAATCGACGACAGATAAACCTCCAAATAATTATGTAAAACACTGTCAAGGTCGTCAGCAAATCCTGTAACCTTGACGCCATATTGTGGTTACTTTGATCTACAAATGTCTAACAGTGATGCAGTGTTCTTGATAAATCTCGGTTATTTTCGAGTTAATGTACAGTGATCAAATATTGTAACGGCTACGTACTTACGAAGTTGAGCACAGAGTTTGTAATTGCATAAGGCGGTATCACAAAGTCAAACAAAACGTATCCTATTGATATTCTATAATAATTAAATATTTTGTCCGAGAACAACGTGGTATTCGCCGTCGGAAAGTTTATTTTCACATTCACCGTTCCCGTATTTTTGTGTTTATTCGATAGGGTTGTTCATTGAACCCTGTATGTGCTTAAAGAACGTTAGTTGCATTTCTCAAAATCTTTCTGTGTTCTTACCCAATAAATAAACCATTTCGATCCACGGAATCTGTCTAGAGCTTAACGTTTGCTATGTTACTTTTCTGTCTGAGATTTACCCTAGTCAATAGTTGACTATGTTTTTTGTCTCAGCCTTCAGTTTTACACATCAAAGATAGTTTTGGTGTATCTAAACCTTCTGTACCACCCGTTTTTTATCCACTTTACTTGTTTTGAGTGTATTGCTTTTTGTTTTACGATCGTAAACCTTTGATAGGATCTGTTAAGCAACTCACACCACCAGAGTCATGAAGAACTCATGCAAGCGGACTGGATGGAACTTCGCTATCACTTGTGTCATGCAGTGTGAAAAATGGAAAAATTGGTTTCATGAAGCATGCACAGATATTACAGTATCTGCTTACTACAGACTCTGTATGTCGGACCGTATGTGGGTATGTGACATATACAACATAAATGCTGAGGATTTGCTGAGCAACATCATCATTATTTGGACAACTTTGAGAAAAAGGTTGTCAGCAAATTTGAGAAAAGACAGTTCTGAAACAGATAAACAAAGACGCACAGTGAAGTAAAGAAGCGGATTTTCGATAACGTTAGCATCAATCGAACATTCATCGACATTAGTGAGGATGTAGTGATTCACATTTATCACGAGAACACGACTGGTTTAATAAAAATGATTATTATTATAACCAACTGTACCAGTGCTTATTTTAATGTGCTTTTGTTTGACTGTGCTATTGACAGCTATATTGTGCTTCCATTCTTATTCTCACACTTCGATTGTAAGTTCGCGCGAATTCGGTTACCTTCTGTAACCAAGCTTGTATCCTGGTACGATTTCGGTATCCTTTCGATACCACGAGATCGCCAGCGAATATATCTCAATTTGGTCCATTAATTGCCTTCTGATATTTGGCATCTCGGTGATCTTATGGAGTCATTTGGAACGAGTTTCTTGGTAGCGGTGTTCATAGTCCATCTCCACTCGACACCACGCTACAAGGACATGCAGATGCTCAGCATCACCATCTCTCAGCAAAGTTGGGTTTCTTGGCACAGGCTCCCTAGATGCAACTGTGGCCCCCGAAAATTCTTTAGGCTACTGGAGCACGTTAAAAGAGTTAATAAGTATCGAGTGTCACCGCCCGTATCTTGTAGTGAAATCAACTGGTGATTTGACCACGCAATCTACACCTAAGTTTATCCAACTGGTCTGTAAAGAGCACAAGGATCCGAGACGCATTTCAACTCCCCAACAAGGAGAAAATCAACCTCAACGTACCAGGAAACTTGGGAAAATGGTTACAGTTCGCGATGACTCACTCATAATCATGAATCCTAAAGATAGCTATGACATTCCGCTCAGTCTGCAGGACTAAAATCACAGGATGCCCTGAAAATAGTTGAATTACGAATATTATTAAATATTACAAATGTCATTCGTTTAGTTGAACACAAAGCTCAAACTCCATAAAACAGCTACCGACGGTTACATTGCTCACTTGGGGTAAAGTCTGCAAGCACAAAAGTTACTCAACGAATCATTCGTGTAGCGTTCACCAACATTGCCAACGTAGATGACGCTATGACGGCTATTCACCTTCTGCAATCAGACGAGGTTATAATAATACTACCTGGCACACCATATTTTGAGTATAATCTCATCAGGAGCGTCTCTAAGGAATCTCGCGAGACATTGTTTCGCGGAAGAAAACATAGATCATGAGTACGCAGACGCCGATATTCAGTAGTGGAAATTCATTAGGCAGTCGTTGAGGCTCAAGAACATATTGACTAGACAAGTGGTGAGACTAACCAAGAAGGATGAGGATTCTAGACCCCGATTATTGAAGATAACCCGCTGATCCTCCCATATGTCGGCTGTCACTCTTGAAGTATTTCATGCCAACAGACGTCGGTTTCCAGTTGGAATCCACGTCCATTTGGATAGACCACATTATGACATGATTCAGCACAAAGACAAGTTGTAGCTCACTATCTCACTTGTAGACTGTCAAGATCATGAAAAAAACGTAGAGAGTATAGGATCAACCAATTTGTAAATCCCTATATATGTAGGTGTCTTTTCCATTCACGTAAGGCTCATACAGATTAACAGGACGGGGAAAGTATAAACTGCCCATGTATGAACACTACAAAATTACCAAATAAAATGGATAAACTGGGTGAACTCAGTAATGACAATAATACTCATCTGAGAAGAATATCAGAAACATGAATATCTTCTCAAACTAGGAGCTAACAATGCTCGGCATGTCTTTGTTCCGCAACGACAGAAAAACAGGGAGAAGGACGGAGTAGCTATGTACCTGTGACCTTGTTTGGTAGTACGTCCAGTGCACACCTAAGAGTTTGTCAATCTAGACGAAATTGTAGGGTGCTCAGTGAGATTGTCTAACACCTTGAGATGTCTAGTTGGAGTCATCTACAGAACGTTCACTGTTGACACTGAGTTTGACAATCATATGGTGGAAGGACAATCTTACTCTACTCGCCTCGGATACATTCATATCTTGATTCTACTTACTTACTTACTTACGCCTGTTACTCCTCGTGAAGGAGCATAGGCCGCTCATCAGCATTCTCCATCTAACCCTGTCCTGGACAATCCTTTCCAGCTCCTATCTTGATTCTAGGAAATTCAATCTTCTCAAAGTCAACTTCGCTAACCACACGAACATTGGGGGTGACAAACCTTCTGAAACCCGCTCCGTCCACCTCATTAAAGACCTGGGATTATTCGAAAATGTCAAGTCGGCAACTCATCGGAGAAACAGTCAAACGCCGTCGCACTTAGACTGAATTTTTACGAAAGAGGAATTCCCAATTGACAACTTCCCACTCTTGGCTCCTCTGAATGAAAGTAATCACACTTTCATAGCCTTCAATCTTAACAGCGAATATGACTTAAAAATCTCCACCAACAACCGGCGCTGGAATTTAAAACGGTTGGATGTGTCAGCTTTACAGGACAATCTACAGCGGATGGACCTGAAAGTTCACTCTCAACTTAATGTGGATGCTCAATAAGATTTCTTACTGCACATTACCTTATATGCTGCATGGCAGCACGTTCAATAAACTGTCCCCAAAAACGAAAGGAAACCTACAGTCATTGAGAAGCGTACTCTTCGTTTCCTAAACCACCAAAGACTCTACTGGGCTGAATACTGACGAACTAGTAACAACAGCGTACACAGACGATCCAAGCAAGCAAAGTATCAATAAACAAAGACAGTAAGAGAAAACAGGCTTCAGTCTCAAACAAAACTAATCGGCAAGTTTTCTTCACCTCGGATAGTTTGTTCCATCGTGCAGCCTCTCTTCGACAGTGCAAAACCGGAGTTTCTTTTCACCCCAACAGCGCGATTTGAGAAATGGTCAATCTTGTATAACTAACCTGCTGACCACTGTGGGCTGGTGGACAAATATCCGTTGCCACAAGGTGGAGGTTGGCGTCATATACATCGACTTCTCAAAAGCTTTTGATAGGGTCAACCATATATATCTTATCAATAAGCTCAAACGATTAGATATCAAATCACCTTCAGTTGTCTGAATCACTTCATATATAAAAAGTCGATATTTCAGGGACAGGGTTAACATCACATTTCTAAGGCTAGAGGATGTTCTAGTGAAGTCTCCCAAGGTTCAGTCCTTGAATTTCATGTTTTCTTGATTTATATAGACGATCTTCCACGGCAGGTGTCGCCAGATTCATTACATTTTACCGACGATGTGAAACTATAAAGAGAAGCATGCAACCAAGGGAATAAACCAGCACTTCATGAGGATCTGACTCGAATTCAAAGTTGGGCGAATGACGACGGACTTACCCTTATCACTTCAAAGTACAAGGTAGTTCATTTGAGACATGTTGCAGATCACAAATACAACTTAGGTAATTCCCTTTCGAAAAGTATCTCAAGTCGAAAAAGATCAAGAGGTGTTGGTACTCTATAAGCTGAAATCCTAAGCTAACAGCGGCAAGAATGCTTTTCGAATAAACCTTGCACTGGAGATGTCGAAGCCCATTTTTTTACCATTTCGATAGATAAACTTCCCACATCATCTTCAACAGTTTTGTTCGTCCCCATTTGTGCTACAGAGCTGTTGTATTTCCTCCCTTACTCCAAAGGGATAAGGTTACATCGAACATATTCAAAGGAGAGCCACGAAATCAGTTTATGGACTGACCTTGGAGTCTTATGAAGAGCGCCTTCAACGGCTGAATCTTTACCCATTCGAGTACAGGCGTCTTAGAGGTGACATTCCAATGACTTATGTCATCCTGGACATCCACTTATAAACCTAATTGAGCCCAGTCCCAACACAAACCTTAGGACTAGCACCCAGAAACTGGGTACACAACACGGCAGAACGGACTGTGGCACACGTTTTACGGCATCAGAGCATTATTATCATTGTTCACAAACATCTTATGGGTAGACAAGTTCTGTGAAGAAACCATTTCGGGTTTCTTCAAAAATGCAATAATACTCAAGTTTTAATAATGTCAGCATTACATGTGCCATATTTGAAAAAGAGAAAAAATGTTAGATCTCGCTGCCGGCCGAGACTGTCGAAGCAGCTTCCCAGTAGTTTTTAGGCAAAAACTTGATATATTCTTAAGGACCAAGGGCAGTATCTCACTATTATTAAGCAGTTTTTTCCTCTTTTATGGTTAATATACCATGGCTCCTACCCTGAGGCATTATTGACTCACTGCTATTAGATATAGCAACCTGTCGGGCGAAAACTTCTTCAGTTCAATCCATAACCAGTTGAAGCATTATATGAAGCTGAAATCAGATGATATTAGTTTCCCCCCGGATAGATAATTCAAAAACCATTTCACAGTAGAATACAAGCCATCACTTTGTTGTGTCTTGTCAGGTTTTTACATATTGGTAGCGGGACAAATCGGGGTATTTCCCTAGAATCACTTCTCTTATAGTTGTTTACTGACAGTGTATTAGAAAAAACCGATCTTTAAACTCGACCATTTATGGTCGGTCTTGATATTTAAAAAAGAGATTTAAATGAATAGCCGATTGAACAACCACAATGATGTTTCTTCTTAAAACTGATAAATTTAGAAAGTTTGTAGTAAGTAGAAACGAAGCATCGAACTCCTATCATCTCGAGGATTCTAGCATCAAAATTTTAACCAAAGGAAGAGACCTAATCTTTGACGTAAAAAACAAGCTGGGTTACTGGTACTATTACCAAATAGTAAAACACAGTATTATGGAGATTTTTATCAAGATATATTGGTAGTGTTCCTCTTGAAGTCTCACAATTTCGTTATAACCTATCAGTTCTCCCAGCTTCAAGTATTCAGCCGATTTTGAAAATAAGCAACGAAAAAATAATTTGGGCTCAGGTATAAACCTTACACAATCCGGCCGGAAGCACTAAACTTGTATTCTGTTCGTCATAAAAGTAAGAGGTGTTACATAATCAGCTTGTCCTCTCCTAACAGACCATTATGGCTGTCTTATCTTAAAGTAGACCCGAGGAGGTATTTTTTTAAGGGAAGAACGCGAAAGAGTGAGTACACAAAGTGGATGTGTTTATAACCTGTACTGAAAAAATTTGACTGAAGGAAGAGAAGGTAATGACACATTTTACCAACTGCTCTTGCTGAAGACTTGATATTTATTTTGATTTTAATGGTGTTGAGTGAGTATTTGTTTTTTAAGTGTGCTGACCTGGACAGTTTTGGAGGAAAAAGACAAAAACTATTCTTTTTATTAGCCTCAAACCACCTCCTAAATTAAATCTCTATCTTGTGAAGCGAACTATTTGCTATCTCTGCCCAGGAAAGTTTGAGCTTCGGTTTCAATAGAAAGCTGCAATAATTCAAAAAGTCCGTTGCTTTCGGCGAATCAATATTGTCCTTCTCTTCTTCAGTACTTTCCTCTATGAATAAGCTTTTGGTACCAGATAGGGTTTCTGTTTCTTCTTTACTTGAGTGACAGTTTACAAGCCTATCGATCGCTTGTGCTTCAAGAACGGACACCGAAGAATCCGAGAACATTTGTATCCACAGAAGAGTTTCTTAAAGCATACAATAATGGGATCCCGATTCAGTATTCACAGCCTATCATTATAGGTGATAGGCAACAATATTTCTCAGTACACTCCTGAAATCAGTGAGTGTAACAGCTTCAGTGGTAGTGCCTTTGACGGTTACTGATTCTAACCAGATCGTGGAATAATCTAAAACTGTTAAGGGATATGAACATCCATTCGGTCATTGCTCAACACCTACAAGTTCGAGCTGAGACTGACCAAAATCTTCACTCGCATTCGGAAAGGAGCCTAAAAAATATTCGCTTCAAAACCCTGGCTTTCTATCAGTTTTCCTAGATAAAAGCTGACTTTTTAATGTCTTTATTGATTTAACGACGCCAAAACATTTGAGCCTCGACGAATTTAATTTGAGGATGAATCAAACAACAGTATGCCATTTTGTGCTCCAGTAGGCTGGTGTTTCGGGGTCATTGGTTAAGGCCGTTTCTTTTTTTGAAGCCAAGCTGGTTTAACAACGACTTTAGCTAGAAATCTGTTTGAGCATCCCATTCACAAATGTTACGGTATTTTTTCGTCGGAAAGATGCTGCTACGCACGATCTAGACGGTGTGACTCCTAAGCAAAGAACTTTAATTAATAGGCTGTAGACGGGTATAATACGGATCACAAGAATTATTTCCGTGATACGTAAGCCACCTGCTGAGACTAAAACAAGGGAATGGCGAGGAAAAGCCACGAGCACCTGTGTGCGAGTTATGTCACTGGTGCAGAATGAAATGGAAATGTTCCGCAGCTAGTTAGGATAATAAGGATACAACCACTCTGCTAAGTATTTTTTGTAACAGTCAGCACAAACTATGAAAAATGAAGCACTAACAAAATAAACTTGATACGAACAGAGTAGACCGAAATGGACGACTGAATGTCGTTAACTAAACAAACCAGTTGCACTCACACATCAACTTCACCTACAGTTGGACAGTGAGTTGTGTGGAGATACTGAAGACTCATAATTTCCTAGGAATGAGGAATATCCGTCCTTTCATAAGGCATCGAAATTTTTATGTCATTGTGCATGGTTAGGCATTTCCTGTCGAACTGTGGGCTGGGATACGTTTCTGAGATTTGTAGCCAACCTGTTATTTCATATCCAACATACATACGATATCAAACATCTTCATACATTTCTTCATTCATTTAGAAGGTAAGTGGTTCATGTACAAACAATATTCACTAGAGGTTTATTTCAAGCATCAAGTTTCATTTGAGTTGCTTTTTTCACATGGCAAGTCAGGATGCGTGATAGTGGCATGGTCATAAAAAACATTCAGAAAAATTCATATAATTACCATGAAATCCCAGTTGAAGTTACGTATCAATCGATCAACTATACAGAAGTAAGGTATATTACACAAGAGAGGACATCTTATTAAAATGAATAATCTTAAAGACCGAAATTAGAAGGCGCGTGAACTAGGAAGTTTTTGTGACCGACTTCAAGAAGTCGCCTTGTATCTGACTTGAACTCGATTGTATGATTATCGTTATTGAAATACACGTGTCACCAATCATCGTATATAATCATTGACCTAAATCGCGTTAGTGAATAACAGAATTAAATAATTCAAACACGAAAATGGATTTTTGAATACGTATATTTCATACAGTTGTCGATTGGAAAGCGAAGCAAAACAAAATGATGCACAATCGAAAAGGAGGGTGAGTCAACTCGGTTTAACCAGACATGAGTAAATATTTATAGTCAGACGAAAATAAGTTACAGACATGTGGTAAGATAAAAAATGCACACACATGAGCTTAGACAAAAACAGTCAGGTCTGATAAACGAATGAGTAGCAGGGCGAAAATGTGGCTTTAGAAAAATAAATAGACCGGTCCATCTAGAGGCCAGAATAACTTATGTGGGCTTGGCATAGTACCAGCCATTACAAACATACGTAAACACTGAAGAATCAAATATCAACCGCAGAAGGTCCACAATTCTCACAGTCTAACTATATGGAACTTATGATCGCTAAAACAGATGGTGAGAGCCAGACTTCATGTTCACGACCTTTAACTAACTGCTTGTCAGAAAAGAATTGCAATTATCCTTATTACAAAGTACCTGTTGACTGAATAGATGTGGTTAAAACTTTTCAGTTATTGTGTATGTATATGTTTATATGTATCCTCATAGTTTGGCAAGATTTAGTCGACAAGCGACTGTGTTTTCGGTTATTAGATGGCGAAGTGAGTAAAATTACTTAAGAGTTTGAGAACTCATGACATTCACGTTCGAATTTCAATATCTCTGGTAGTTCTGTAACCGAAGCAGTCGAAATTGATGATTTTAGAGGGATATTGTATTTAGTTCATCTATGTATCAAGATAGACGGTTAGCAAAGTTTCATCTCAGGCTTCTGCTTACAAGGGTCTAGGAGTTACAGGATTCGTGATTAGTGACCTAGGAATAATGAGTGGCTGTAAGGCGGACTCTGTCAAGGTCTCCTATCCATATGGGACATCTATGTACTTACTGACACCTCCCATGACGGATAATTAACGTAAGTGAATAAGTAGGCAAGTTGTGTTTATGATGTAAATATACTCAGGATGTTATATCCGACGTATATAGAGTCACATTTAGAAAATGGGGTTCAGTTAGTAATATCTTGTCAGAATTGTGTAGATGGTACATCAGGACGGGTTCAGAGGCGATTACCACAAATAGTGGACTTTATCTTTAACAAATCTTATGAAAACAAACCGAGAAATATTGGACTAAATAAAAAACAATAATATACATCTGAGTTTTCATTGATCTCATCAAGTAGTGGATTACTGGAATTCCCTGTATGAACACACAGTATTAGAATCTTCTATCAGCATGCTCTAAGGAACACTGGATTCTCATAATAATAAAAACTATAAAGTCACTCAGTAATCGATATAATTGATTGTTCAAAAATTTTTTGTCTCTCAACTATAGTACGGTAGTTCGTTAACGCAATAATAAGACTAGTCACATTATATCAGGATCAGGATTTATGACCCGGAATAGAGAACCGGGTTGACACTAGGTAATACTTTATTCGATTCAGTTATAGGCAGCTACGTTCAGTTAGTTCATGGTAGAAATCAATGAAAGGAAAGGAAATCATACATTTATTAGTCTGCATGTTGTTTGTTGTTTGAGTACTATAGACTTCCATTCCTTTTAAATCTCGAGTCGTTTTCCTGAATGAGAGTTATATACTAGTACCGTCGAACCCCGTGCATTCAGAACTTTAATCTTTTACCTATACTTCTGAAGAGTGAAGACGGACTGCTGCCGTCGCAGAAATATATTACTATTATTTAGTGTTTGTAGCGTCTAAACTTCGTTAGTTTCGGGGTCTCTATGCCTCCTATGAGACGTCAGTTCCTAGCCCTTCCCCAAAGGTAAAACCGAAGAACAATTGTACCGAGGTTATGACAATTCACAATCACTACAGAAATGATTAGAAAGTATATAGACGAGCTGCGTAAGTAGGCAAAACAGCGGTTGAATTGTTTGATGCAACGTCTACGTAAAATAAGAAAGATTGATTAAAAGGAGAGTTCGCTCTTCGGCAAGTTCATTTTCAAAGCTACACGATCGCAAATATATATATATATATACTGTTCAAGCTGATGACAATTACAATAATAGTGATTGTAAATTCCGTTTAACATGGTATCAGTAAGGTAGAACAAAAAAGGTATTAAAGAGTTACATTTCTTTTATCAGAGAAACTGATAATAGTTTTTTCATCAATGCCCTGGATATTAGTCGTTTAGATAGTGATGCCTCTGTATTAGACCATATACATGTAATCAAGAGAATCATAGAAACAGAAATATACCAGCTGCGGGAAGGCAGATGGTTTTGAATAAAGGAAAGTATGAATAAAAAAGAAAATTATGAAATATTAAGGCCATGACAGAAAAAGAGGTTGTACCAGTTTCTTTTGCACATATAATTTGAGTGTTTCCAGATGCATAGTTAATACCACGGTAATGTTAAGAAGATACGATATAGCTGCATTTGTCAGCATTCAACTTACCCTGTAGATTAGTCTGAGTCAAGAGCCTGCTTCTATTAAGTAACCCGTGTTCACAAGGTTTTCGATTATTGGGCTTTTTCCGCCTCTTTTTAGTCAGACAGGATAATGTTTTTGAATTCTTTTGGATAACGTACACATCAAATAATCTACACACCTGGCTCCATATTAGCAGGTAAATTGTGAATGCAAACAAAGTTGGGCAAATTAAATAATTTAATTTCAAAATCATTGAATAATGTTGATTGGCTGGAGATCACTATTCGCGAAGATGATGCGAAAAACATTTTTTGAGAGAACTGGAAATTCACCACTCCTGAAATCGATGTTCGTGTAAAGTGTTTTCTGTTCTACAGAGGTTATTTGTGCTCCGTGTGGTTTGGGTTTTTTTTGTCCGGCCAAATCTAGAATACATTAATTAAATAAACTGCTGAAGAAGTCAAAAATAGTTATTGGTTGTCGAAGAGGTACGTCCCTGTGGAGTGTTAGAAGCCATTCTGCTGGCTAATGACTGAACCTCCATGCTGTAACGCTGACAAACAACAGTGTATGAAAACATTTTATATGCGAGCCGTGAATAACATAATAAACTAGTAAGGAATATAAACCAGTGTCCTATCAAATGAATAAATCTCTCCAAATAGTCCGAAAAAATAACACCCTCAATCGGTAGCCCAGTTTAAGCAATCCAAGCAAATCTAAAGAATAAACATGGCAGCCATCAAGTGAAAAAAATCAATTAAAACAAAGTCGACATGATATGAAGACTATGATGCAAGTAACATCAATAGTAACAATAACGTGGAATTAGAAACAAACAGAATACTTAATTGGTGAGGATGACAAACTAGTTTTACAGTCAAGAGTGAGTAAATTGGCTATTGTTACTTAAAACACTTACGCGAATGAATTGTCTCTAGTTAGCATACACAAAACGTTAAGAAAAGATATTAGAATTTGTTTTTCTATTTACATTAACGAGGTTTATAAATTGTTCGGTAAATAACTGAGAAATACACCCGGTATGTCAATAAAATATTTTATTGAAGTTCACAAACGTACTAAAAATAGAGCATAGATCAGTTTTACCAAATGAATTTTATGGGAAACCGACCTGTCATAAGTTACATGTGGGCTAAAATCGTAACCTCTCAGCCAGTCTTAATCATAACTTAGAGAAATACATGCTACCAACGTGTTTCAACTCAAGTTGCTGGTTTAACTCATATGTTACGAACCGGTGTAATTCACGAAAATGGGTAAAAGAATCCGGTTTTGTGGCATGTAACAGGCGTTTCATGTGCGTATGATATCTATCGTAAAGCCTTTAAGTACCGGAACATCTACGATGGTTGCTTCTTTGTACTTTAAACATAGTGAGAATAATTACCAAGGCTGGAAATGAATACTCAACAAACAGGAAAGGGAGAAATATATCTGATAACACTAGCCAATAAATAAAAATGTAGTGCTTTTCAGGTGTCAAGTACAATGGAAACACTACACTAGCGATTGCTTTATTGGTGGGTAAAAATGTTTTGTTTAAATCTGTCAAGATGAAATTCATATTCATCATAAGGCGCTAGCTACTTTCTATACCTTTCACACGGGTAAGTTCATCCTTTTTTCGTCCCACTCTAATCGTTTGTATGGTTGCACTAAAGAATGTTTGTTTCCGACAATATTTTCTAATCCAGCAGCTTTTACTCGACTGGTAAAAGTGTTGATTGTAGGTTTCTGTGTATTAGTCAAAAATTTTGTAAACATGTGTATTGTTACTTATGTCTTGTCAGCTACAGACAAAACCTCCGCTTATACACAGGCACACTGTCATCACTATCGAAGATAAGCCTGTCGTATAAATCAAGTGAAAATATTCAAGTTAGCTCAATATTATCATTGCCAAGTGAATATAGTCAAAATTTTATCTCGTAATCATTCAATCGCTGTATGTATAATCCTTCATTACTGCAGAAGTCTACTTGCTGAACTAATCGTCCGTTCATCCAGTGTACTTTGCGTAGGTTGGAGATCTTTATAGGTCTTCCGCTTTCGACTGTATTATAAGTATTTGTAAACCATGGCCGTGTTTTTTCTGATACGACATCCAGATTTGAATAGAGATTTTCCGTAATACTTGTTGTACGGTCTTGCACTCTTGTGCAAGGCCATCATTCATTCTATACGAACCATAGACTACCGTCCCTGGTTAAAGTATCAGTTTTTTGTTTAGATACCCAATTTTTTTATAGACAACAGCCGAAAGTTTATGATGGACACCATTTATGATAGTATTTCTGCGCTAGTTGTCCCTTGCGTTTGACTCATGCATTTTTTTGTTACTGTAGCCACGCAGAATGCCACGCCGTTCCAACGCTAATTCTGACGAAAGTCCAGTGACCAGACGTACTAGTGCTCGAATTGCTGCTGCACAGGCAGCGTCCCCTGCCAAGTCTCCAACTAAATCTCCCCGTCGTAAAGTAAGTTGACATCTTGCTTGACACTTCCAGCGGCAGTCTACTGAACCAGCTAAAACGGTTTCTGATGACACTGAGTCACAACAGTCACAAGTTAAGAGTGAGAGTAGTATGGAGGAGCTGAATGGTATCGATACTAGTTCTGTAAAGGATACTGAGCTAACTCATGATCTAGCGGAAATACCTCACAAAAAAACCAAGGTTGATAAGAAGTCAGACGATGGTAATAAACTTTGTTCTATACAACTCTCAGTAGATCATTTGTGTTCCGATCACGAGAAGACTGAAGTTGAGCTACTGAAGGAGAATGACGCGGTTGTTAATCAAACTCAAGATTCAAATACAACCTCCACTGACTTCGAAGTCGTCGAACACAGTTCAGTACCACCACCTGACAGTGCCGAGGTCCAAGCAGCCATCTCGGCGCAAGGTGATGACGGTCAGTTATTGGTTGGATTTGTTCAAGTGAATAAGGACGAGTTACCGCCCTCTAATAGTTTGGAAACAAAACAAGTTCCAGCCGCTTTGGAGTCATGTAATGAAACAGTGACATGTGGCGCAGAAAGTGTCAAAAGGACGGATCCTAATGTAGAACCCTGTGTGAATAACCTAAATGGCAACTTTGGGTCCCAAGAGTCTAGCAAAGGTAATTCTTATTTTTCAACGGTTTTAAAATTCAGATGAACCTTCAAAACCCAATGGCACCGTACATGTTGAAGCCCACCACAAAACTCCCGTTCCCATTGAAGAACCAGTTATCCAACCACTTGTTGCTCCGGTTACTGGAGATATTGTTCTCGATGCTGTCCCCGAAGTGGTTTCTCAACAGTAATTCATCTTGATTCCTCATTTATCAAATATTTGTCACTTCGCAAGCATCATAAACTGACTGATTAGTTTTTCGTTGAAAATACTGTTAATTTGGCAGCCCGGTCGTTAAGAACTGGTTTTGTTTAATTGTATGTTCATCTATGGATACAGAACTTTTATAAAACTAACGAGTCAGTTATATTGACCCTCATCCACTAAACTCTACACCACACGTTTCTATCCATTCCCCGTGTAGGTCACTGGTCCTTCAGTATAAACAATGTGTCTGATATTTATACACCAGTTTTTCCGATATTTTGCTTCGTTTTGTTTGTTTCATTCCTTCATGTAAACGCTTACTTCATGAAATTCACAGTGTTGATATTCATCATATATTCATATACGCTTGCGAGATTTTCTATTCTACTCATCATTGTATGTTCGTTTTTAACCTATTTCCATAGTTCCATGTTTTATAGTCACTATGCAATAGTTATTGCGTTGCCTGTATTATCACACTCCATTTGCATTTGGTTGTTTATAAAAATTAAAATTCATGTTTAATACTTGATTAGTGTGTTTTTAAACCCGATACATTGTCCCATTGTTTTAGTATTTTTAATTTGCTGCTCGCAAATTTTGACTGCGATAAGTTGCTTTAAATTCTTAGTCTGTTTCAGTTTATGAGTCAAATTGCTACAATTTAAATGCTCTTAGTGTTTACCTTACTTTTTAGAACTTTCACACGTGTATGTTCTTAGACCTCCTTAGTAGCTCGATTAATTTCTTTTAAAAATAGATATCCTTTGCTACTTCAGTAATAACTTATTTGATTGTGTGTTTTTAGTAATAGTATGCATCAAAATCAGATAAGGCGTCAACGTACTTGCGAAAGTTATATCAATCTAGTACTTTCAATATTTATTTCCTAAAAGACTGAATAGGTATGTTTGATTTTTCTTTTACCATCTGATTCGGGCTTTGTATGCAATTTAGACAGCTATTTATACGAAGACTACAGGTGGTCTCGTTTTTTAGTCTTCATCTTCGCAAAATAGTAAATGGTGACGAAAATAATTATTTGAAGGATGTCAATACCGAATAACATTGCGTAACACCTCAAATAAGTGTTATTTTCATTTGAATGTAGGGTAGTAGTGAATATCTTACCAGCCAGTAGTCGATCAGTACAACTTCATTTGTCGTGTTTTTTTCATAGACGCCCATCGAAAGTTCTATTAGGAAATTCGCCTATTGGCTTGCAGTATGCAGATCGTTTTTCTTTTTGAGGAAGTTCCCTAGATTTGTTGAACAATGCAAAATGTTTGGGATACGTTATGCCCCTTGAAATCTCAAATGGAGCATCATGAGTGGTTTTCGTCAATGTCCGTTCTGGTCACAGAGTGAAATCAACTGGCACACATTGAAATTCATATAAGTCGTTCGTCTGTCCGACCGAAACTGATACAAAAAAGACTTGTTTGACTTCGGCCAATGTTTTCTATCTGTAACACAAACGAGGTATTCATATGCACACCAGTCCGCTCCATAGTACACTGCATTTATGAAGATAGGTTACACACAGTCTATTATGGACGTCTTCGAAGCACTCATCATCAAATAAGTAATGGTGAGGTGAAATGTAAGACTTGAGGTTAAAAACGATAAGTCGGTTGACGTAGATATACAAGTTCATCAATCGAGATATCTGGGATGTGTTACGTATATTTACGGCCTACCGTGATAAATAATCATAGTTGGCATGTGTTGAACGAAGACTGGCTAAATAAATACTCCTAACCAGTTCATGAAGGCATCTACTGTTGGTCTTTGGTTGAATGAATAGGTTCCGCATGTTTACATTTGTGTTGGCCGTAGTTTATAATTGATGACAGCCTTCAATCACTTGCATTCGTGAATTTATGTTTATTAATTCTTATGGTCAGACTATAATTTATGGACGACCTTAGAGCGACGCCATAGTGATTTTGATTGTCCACCTAATAACTAGGACCAAATAAGGGTTACTAACCTGTGTGAGGAATTGGGATTGTGATTTACAGTTGATGGTTAGGATTAGAAGCTACCTTTAGGGTCTTCATCACGAACTGACATCAGCTAAAATGCCAAAACGCTATTCGGCCAAATGGATTGGTGAATTTCGCGCCAAAATCCGGGGCCTGTTATCTTATACTTGATTGGTTCGTCCATGAGTTATAGTCTCACCCTTAGTCTTGAACTCATTGTCATTCCTTACTTCTCATTCCTCTGCCTGGTTTATTATCTTTGAACTGGGTTCCTCATGTTTATCTCTGAATTGTATTCAACTTGATTTTTATCGTTTCTCTTGTTAATTTCATTTGCTATGCTGTTGTATGGTGATACAATTTAAATTGATACACATTGATGTCAAGTTCTACACTAAGTATGACTAGTGGGGACTGCTACTATGATGTTGATCGTATTTGCCTTTAGACCTATTCGAGTTATATTTGCTGAATTTTTCTGTGAATCAGTACTATGTCAGACATGCCGACAGAAGAGCGATAAGAAAAAACGGTAGACTTTTAATGTATTAGAGTGAAACATTAATGATTGCACTAGGGCTAGATGTGTTAAGACGTCTCCAAAACGACTTACGACTCAGGTAAGTGTATTTAGTGATGTTGCATTCTTTAAACTGAGAATCAAAAGTAAACGTTTACCACAGCTAATTAGCGTCTCCAGCTAAGGACTTTAGGAAAGGTCGACCCCTAATATTTCTATCCCATTTATCAGAGACACCCTACCTTAATCTTTTTTTACATGTAACCATTGCTAACCAAACTTCAAATTACCAGTCGGAGATTTCAGTATTCAGACGCTGCACTTAATTAAACATCAGGCTCTACGATAATCATATATCTCCGACCCAAGCGCGGTTATTAATTTTACGTCTAACCTCTGTAGACCCAGCACTGCATACACCGAGTACTTGGAGACCTGACACCAGTTCCTCGTGGTAGTTTATTTTCTCCTCTTGAATTTTTAAAATATAATAGTTACTTTTGAACTAGACAGTTTGTCGTACGGTATCTATGCGGATAGAACCTAAGAATCCTTAAAAACCAAGATACATTGGTTCTTTATATTTTCTAAAGTGGAGGAAATTTACAGTTCAGGTGCATGCTTTTGATAGTGTTGAGTCCTTTGTACTGGACAGCTTAATTGAGGAGCTTTCATTATCATTTTGAACATCTTACTTGCGTACTCTGCGTAGGCTTTTCAGTTATTTCACGTGTTATATCAATTCCTTCTGATGGCTTTTTTTGTGAGTGTCTGCCTACATAGATATGGTTGTTGTCGTTATCTGCTCTTGCATTTCGGCTGACTGTCCTCGTCAGTCGATCCCTTCAGTTAGGGTTAATAGGTCAGGTTTCATTTCGATGTGTGTATTGATTGTCCGGGTGACATGTTCTTAGAAATTCCTCCGGATTATTAGGGTACCCTCAATCCAGAATTATGACATTTCCCTATCCAAATTCATATCCTTGGTTATCTGAGTGCATTGGCATTAGTGATACATGTCACCTCAGGGTTAGTCTGTGTCCATGCATACGTAGGTGAAGGGGATGTCCACTTTGTGAAGTGTAGTATTCCTCGTAGCTGGTGTGATTTATTTTGCAGATGATGACTTTCCTGAAATCCGACTCGGGGCAGAAATAGTTCGTGGTCAGCACGGAGCTGTAAGAAGTGGCCGTGTTTATCTGATCTGGAACTATCGAGTCAATATTAGACACAGTCTCCTCTTCTGTGGTCCTAGATATTAGGACTGAGCACCCAAGTTCTCACTTAGAACCGCGATATCTGTCAAACAGACTTGGAGGCAAAATTCTTCCTTGATGGTATTCGGGCTCCAATCTAACAACATATTAACACAAAATTTTCCACACCTGTTTCTCCCCATTTTGATGCAGTTTTATCACGTAACGGGACATAAACAATAGTAAATAGGGCTCCAGTTGGCTTGTTATGCCTCCACTTTGACACCCAGTGCGATACTGATATCGACGAAACCGGGTGACAAAGTCTTTATGAGTTCATGTCGAATAACCTTTTCGAATCGACATAAGGAGAAAGAATTTGTCACAAGTCACTGGAGTCGTAAATACAGATTTCAGAAATATAACATTGGTTGACATTATGACTTTCCAAAAACAATTGAACCTATATGTGATAAGTTGCGAACGGTGAAGACGAGGAGCACTGGTGACTCCAGAGAAACTATGAGACATTTTTATCTGCTGACAGCATTATTTCAGCCGACGATTTGGCTACCTCAGGTCATTAGAATGGAATAGAGCTTCTAACAGAGACGAGTGATTTAAAGAATTAAAGTGTATACAGAATGGAAATAAAGCTGGGAAGTTGAATTAATGCAAGACAGATTCATTTGTAGTAAACTGATTCTAAAAATCACTTGAATAAAGAGCGAGTAGAACATTTATTGAATAATTATTCAATATCCTGTCTGTTTGTGGGGCGGAGTATTCCCTGGAAGCCCAAAACGAAGTAAATGGTTTTCTTACAGGATAACTAGAATAATTGACGCAAGTTTCAATCCCCAAGACTGAAACGGCCGTACGAAACTGAGTTTCGTGATACCTGATAACCGAAATAGGTTTATACGTTATTCTTTCCATCAGTACCCTGGAGCCCATTTAAACCATTGGTTTGTAACTAGGGTTTACCAGCTCCCCTAACTGAACGCTCCTTATACATCAACTCTGTTTAAGGACCGAACTTCCGCTTTTCATCCTCTAACTTGTTAAAAAAAATAAAAGAGGAGTGACCAATACTTCTGGAAAAAAATACAAACGCCTAGTCGATTAAAAACATTTTAAGTTAGGAAGTGAACTTTATCTTTGCCTATTTGGGGTTATCCACTGATTTTGATTACTTGAAATTGTGTACACTATGCTGTCATACTAGATGGTTATTGGGAGCCTGGAGGGAGTCTTGAACTTCGATTTTAGTTTTAGCTAGCAGTTGGTTACCGAAACATTCCTTTAATTCTAAAGGAACTGGTGCTTCAATCTATTTCAAACCCTTATCACCTAATGCCACAGTCAAGGAAGTTATCACTCAACTATTCGAACTACATGTAACCTCAATGATCAATCCAAAAGTCGCTGTCCTTCAGAAAACACAGTTGTAATATCAACATCTCAGTAGTAAAATTTACTATAACACTAAGTAACCCATGATCGAATTCCACGAGTAATATCTTAAGATTATAGACATTTATATCTCTGTTTATTACCAGTTAATTGGAAACTGAGATCAAGCAGAATTCTCTGCCGATTCCTTCTTGCTGTGATAATGCGGTGTGGCAACTTGGACCGATGCATATATGTGCCTGGTCCTACGTTGTAACTGACTGATTCCTTCTAACTGTTTAGCCTTATGACATACTGTTATCTTTATCGTCTAAATCATCATTATTTATTTTAACACATAGATATTGGTACAAGGAGGCACCAAATACATACGCGCCAAACAAATCTCACTTGATTTGTGTGAGGGCTGTGATACTCCCTGGGTGCCCGAACCGAAGCAGGCGGTTTTCTTAGAGGGCCGCACCCCGAGCCTTTCACCTGAAGGTCTGATCCACAAGGCAGTGGAGCACCGTAAGGAGATGCAGTCCCATGGTAGCCGGTGACCAATAATTGGTTCATACACTATTTGTTCCTGTAGGATGCTGGGGCCTATGTGCACCATTGGTTTGGAATACGGTTAAAGCGCCGGACATTCGCTTTTCGTCCTCTCATTTTCGTAAACAACACTCCCGCTGCGAGAAGGCAGTGAGTAGAACTTCCTTGGCAGAGGCTATATACGCGTGGCCATGTGAGAGCCTTCGGAGAGGGAGAGCGGACTTCCCTCACTCTCGGCTGTACCAGAGCATTTCGGGGCCTAAATCAT
Source organism: Schistosoma margrebowiei (assembly GCA_944470205.2). Taxonomy (NCBI): domain Eukaryota; kingdom Metazoa; phylum Platyhelminthes; class Trematoda; order Strigeidida; family Schistosomatidae; genus Schistosoma; species Schistosoma margrebowiei. The sequence goes on from OX104024.1 coordinate 4,466,639, forward strand.
CATTGATAAATAGTGATCAAGCATAAAATTAATGATTGATCCAATATGATAATCACTCATTTTAATGTTCTCTTATACTTTAATGAATTCGTTCATGAATTATTTCAGTATATTCTGATAATTATTCACTCACTTTTTTGACATTTGTTTCAAGGTAATGATTATTAACTAAATGTAACTAATAATTACTATAAAGGGAGACTGTATATGAACAAAAAGATGAATTCTTCGTATATGTCTCCTTAATGATTAGGATCTTGGTCAATGGTACTGGATGGATATGAGTATGGTTGTTATGTCTCGATGAGAATCATGAACGGTAACTATTTGGATCTATTTCTGAAGTAATACCATACGTATATTTTTTTTATTATCGTGTAACTGTTAGGTAGCTAAACTAAGCATATTCATGTTCCGCTAATTAAAAGCTTTATTTTAACCCATAGACTATTATTATACGATTTACCATTCTTAAGTTACGCTCACTTTATTAATTATAGTCTCCCACATTCACAGCCACTTTTGGCTGAATCTTGTACAAATGTTTATTTTCCATTTTATGGTATGATGTGGTCTGTTTGACTGGTGTATATAAAACCAGTATGTTTGAAATACATGATTCATATGGTGGAGGCTGAGATCAGTGTTCTAGACTTAACAGGCAGGGCTCGGCAAGAAGAAGGACCGATAAAGATTCTAGACTGCTCGTACGGGTTTTATTTGTTATTGATCCGGTCGATAATTCACTGTTCTCTAATTGGCGTTATCATTACGTCATTTATTAATAGGGCATAAACCCGCAAGTTATAACAACAATGTTGAAGATATATTGTATCATATTCACTCAAGGATTGAGTTGGTTGGGCCACGTGTTACGTACGCCTGAACATCGATTACCACGACGCGAAATGCTGATTAGTGTTGGGGATGGTTGGAAGAAAAATAAGGGCGGTCAATCCAAAATATGGCATCAGTCATTGAAGTCACTAACTTCTAATCTTAGCCATTTTGGTAGATGCAGACTACTTGGTTAGGGTGCGCGTGACTATCGTAACCAATGCTTGGAGACTCTGGGTGACATGGTTCAGAATCGATCATAATGGCGTAGGTGTATACATTTTCTGTCTTCCCTTAAACCGTGAGATTAAAATTATTGAAACCTTCCTTTCTACGAACTAATTCTTTCTTTCTGTATTATATCCTTATGTACAATCTTTCTTTTATATATTACCACCATTGAAGTAACTGCTTTTATGAATATACTGTTCATCTTGTTGGGCTAATGAGGTATGACAACTTGGACCGATGTATATATGTGCCTGGTCCTACGTTGTAGCTGACTGACTGCCTTTTTATTCATTTTAACACATAGATATTGGTACAAGGAGGCACCAAATATCTATGCGTCACACATATCTCATTTAATTTGTGTGACGGCTGTGATACTCCCTGGGTGCCCAAACCGAAGCAGGAGGTTTTCTTAGGGAGTCACTTCTCGAGCTCTTCACCTGAAGGTCTGATCCACAAGCCAGTGGAGCATCGTAAGGAGAGACAGTCCCATGGTAGCCGGTGACCAATAATTGGTTCATACGCCATTTGTTCCTTCAGGATACTGGGGCCCATGTGCACCACTGGTTTGAAATCAGGGTTTTCCAACCCCTCTAGGTGGACTCTTTATGTCCACGAACCCGGTTACCGAGCCAGACATTCGCTTTTCGTCCTCTTAATTGCATAAACAACACCCCCGCCACGAGAAGGCAGTGAGTCGGACTTCGCTGGCAGAGGCTCTATACGCGTGACCATGTGAGAGCATTTCAAGAGGGAGAGCGAACTCTGACACTCAATGATTCACATTTACATTTGATGAAGTTGATTTTTCGAATTGTTCATAATAATGAAACAACATGTTCTAATAATCATAGTCTATTGAGAGATCTACAATGAATAGAATCTATTTTAATCGATTATTAAAAAATAGATTTATACTCAATAAAACATAATAAAACAGGCACATGGATTGATTTTTCTTTTCTTCTTTAAAAAAACTTTTTTTTTGAGCTGAAAACGTTTGCACCATAGTGATTAAATCTATGTGTAATTTTGTTGTTGTTGTTGTTGTGGTGGTGGTGGTGGTGGTTATTATCTGTTTATCTATAAAAGAAATGACCTACAACACATTGTCCAGTCATACGATATGAAATGATAGAGAGAGAAAAAACATTGAATGAAAATATCTTATAAATTAAAGAAAAGAAAAAGAGAAATAAACGAATAAAACACATTCGTAGTGATATATCTAATTTGTTTCTTTTCTTTCTTTCTTCTCTTTTTTTTCTTAAGAAACATAGACTTTTAACATATAAACATTCTACATGTACCTCAAAGAGTGTTTATTTTTTCATTCACGTTTAATGAGAAAGAGTAAGTTAGATATAATTTTTTAAGTGGAAACTTAATTTTTATCTAGTTTGAGAAACAAAAATAAAATGTTAGACCACCTTTGGGAACCTGGAAGCACTGGACGGCCGTTTCGTCCTATTGTGGAACTCCCCGGCAGTGCGCACCCACGATCCCGAACGCGGGATTCGAACCAACGGTCTTCGGTCTCGCGCGCGAACGCTTAACCTACTGGACTATTGAGCCGGCATCCAATGGTGATAGTGTCTAACATCAACCAATCCACGAAATTGCGCGACCAACTTCCATTGTACTGAGGTAGATAATTGTCTCTACCTGACATGGATTAGCTCCACTGGTCACGGCTTCTCATTACACTACTACTTGATGAAATCTTGCGAGCGGGATGGTGGATGCGCACTGCTAAGGAGTCCCACAATAGGACGAAACGGCCGTCCAGTGCTTCCAGGTTTCCAAAGGTGGTGGTCCAACATCAGTCAGTTCATGATCTCAATCAAAAACTTAATAATCTCCACAACCCCTATACTAGTAATCAACATGTACTCACTAGTGACTAGCTTCGTGAGGGAATTGATTAAAATACTATAACTACGACTATATAAGCGAAGATTGATAGTGGCTAATAGTGGAAAAACAGTTTGACTCGTGTTTCATCTTATTTGGGATTCGTCAGATGGATTTTTCTGCATCTTAAAGTTAATGTTCACTTAATGACTTGAATCTATTGTCATTCGCTTCAAACGCCATCACGTTATTTACTTAGTTACTAAGTTCTTTTTATCCACTTACTTGTACATAGAATGCTTGTGACTCAAGACAATATCGAGGCAATTTGTACATTATGCACAAATGCCAATAAGAGAATGATCAATTTCAGTCCCAAACATCAATAGCAAGATTCAAGTTAACAATACTAAGTGAATTTAAACTTCAGCCCATTACACAAGTTAGGGCCCACCTGGACTCAGTAGCTAATTGGATAATGTGGTTGCATTTGAAGCGAATATTAATGTGTTCAAGTCTCGGAGTGAACATCAACTATGAGATGTAGGTAAATCCATATAGCGGGTCCCGAAATAAGGCGAAACGCGTGTCCTAGATTCCACTGCTAGCCACTATCCTTCTTTGTTTATCGTGCTTGTGACTTAGGGCAATATCGACGCAATTTGTCCAGTATGCGCATATGCCAATAAGAAATTGATCAATTTCAGTCCTAAACATCCTACGTTGTAGCTGACTGACTAACTAAACATCAATAGGAAGATTCAAGTAAAACAATACCAAGTGAATTATAACTACGACTGTTTATACACATATTCACCGAACATAATAATAAGTCACATACATTTTATTAATAAAATATGACTATTAAAGCTGTTCTGCTTTTTCGTGTTAATTAAATTTTATACATCAAGTCTACAATGTATTCATCATATAGGTTAAGTGATTTGACCATTGTGTGTGCCTACATTCCAGTTTCTTTCAGTTAATTGAAGAATATAGTCCGATTTATTTCAATCTAATATGGAATTCTAAGCCTTTTAAGATTTATTTAACTTACTATGATATAGAAGTGAATTTATAAATCGATTAAAGCTAGACACCTATAGAAAACTCAGAAGAACTGGACGGCTGTTTCGTCCTCGTATGTGACTCCTCAGCAGTGGGCACCTACTACTACGCAGGTGAAACTTGAACCCACAACCTCCGGTCTCGCACGTGAACCCTTAGCCTCTAGCTTTAATGGATTCATGAATTCAACTTTTAAGTTATTATAATCTCCACGAACCACCATTCTGATAATAATCACTGTGATATGTTGTAGAGAGTTGTCGAGATTGTTGAATTTCATTGAAATCACGAACCAATCTAAATTAGACCACCATTGAAAACCTGAAAACATTGGACAGACGTCTTGTTCTAGTATGAGACTCGTTAGCAATGTGGAGGTTGTGGATGTGCACTGATGAGAAGCAGCCATCCAATACATCCAGGTTTTCAATGATGATCTAACTTAAATCGGTTCATCATTTCAATGAAATACTGTGATATCATTTAGTTTAATTTTACTATACCTTTTCCATTTTTCAACTGCTTTACATTGACAGTGTTCCTGCTTATAGTTCAATGAATGATTATGGTATATGCTTACATTAAGTGAATTGAAGGAAAAAAGTGTATTGATAGAATAGAAAAGACCGGTATATTGCTCGTTTTGTTGAAAAACATTTTAAGTAATCTAGATTAATTCCATTGAATATGATTTGTTGAATATAAAGTAAACATACCAAATGGATTTTAAATAATCAATAAAGGAAACAATTCTAGTCCATAGGGATTTTCTAAGGTTATACGAATTTACGAGTCTAGGACATGACCTTTTTTTATTTTGTAAATAGTTTTACTTTTTTTAAATTCGATGATGAATACAACTCAATGTGTTCAACTAGAAGTTCTTTTTATCACCCTATTTCCACAAAAAAGCTTTTGTCCTATTAGGTAACGAAATTATCCTTATCATCTAGAATCAATGTAGTGAACCATGGAGAGGGGGACAACCAAATGCACATGAGCACAAAACTACAGAATCTCTTAGTAAATATCTGAGAACCATACAGTAGATTCTTTATTTGCAAATGTCCATCATTGTTTCCTCATTGTTTCTTCATTTCCGTGTCAATCATTCTTTGTTCTCACTTTCTTTTCTTTAATCTTCTGACTCCAGGCATTTCACTTTCAATTGGTGATATATACTACTCATGTCAGTCGACATCAGTAGCACATACCACATTAGATTTCATCTAATAAATAACTTAATGTTCTCTAATGAATAACATATAAGCTTCTATGTAACTTTGAAAAAATACAGCAAAATATATGGACATAGGATACGTATTCATGAAATTGTAGTTCATCCGTTTATTAGTGTTCAATATTTATGTGCTATCAAGCATTTTCAGGTAATTCTTCATTTGTATCAGAAGGGGTTTTGTGGAGATTGTAGTAATTTCAGCAGTTGAGATCATGAGTCAATTGAAGATAGACTACCATGGAAAACCTGGAAGTACTGGACGGCCGTTTCGTCCTATTGTCGGACTCCTCAGCAGTGCGCATCCACGACCCCGTCTCACGGGATTCGAACCAAGGACCTACCAACCGGGTCAGTTGTGTGGTAGTAACTCACTGATGACAATGGTGGATGTGTCGCTCAATTTCATGGATTAGTTGAAGTTAGGCATTAACATCGTTGGATGCCGGCTCGGCGGTCTAGTTGGTTAAGCGCCTGGCGCGCGACTGATAGGTCCCGGGTTCGAATCTCGCAGGTGGTGAGGTCGTGGATGCGCACTGCTGAGGAGTCCGACAATAGGACGAAACGGTCGTCCAGTACTTCCAGGTTTTCCATGGTAGTCTATCTTCAATTGACTAATGATCCCAACTGTTAAAATTCTTCATTTATTTACAAGTTAATTTCTGGATATAAGAGTATAATTCTCATTGAGGATTCCATTTTAAGCTTCAGCTTCTATTTTATTTGCCTCTTTCAGTCAGGAAGTTGAGATGTGCTACTATGGTGTGTTCATATAAGACAAATATAAATAGTTTTAAATGAATTAACTGAAGTTCTTTGTGAAAATTAGTTCTGACGCACTAAATGACCGAAAAGATGCTCGATAATGTTAGATATTTCACTTTAAATGAAATAGATGGTTAAACTTACACGGATATATGATCTGATGGACAAGGTTTTAATTGATTAGAAAATGAATGACCTTCAAATGTGGTTTCCTTCCATTGTTTGTAACATGTAACTACGTTCGTTTTTCTGATAGTAACTTGTTTACAAGCCCGTCGTTTCATTGTCTTCTGATAACAGTTCAATAATTTGGGTTTCGTGAGCAGTCAATAATCAGTCGTATATAGATCATAACATTGCATATAATCTATTGACTAGAATTCGTTTCTTTCAATTTAACAATCAAACATTTGGTATCAAAAGGGGTTTTGTGGAGATTGTAGTAATTTCAATAGTTGAGTTCATGAGCCAATTGAAGCTAGACCACCGTGGAAAACCTGGAAGCACTGGACGGCCGTTTTGTCTCAGTATGGGACTCCTCAGCAGTGCTAATCCATGATCCCACCCATAGGATTCGGACCCAGAACCGTCAGTCTCGCGCGCGAACGCTTACTCTCTAGAAAACAGCTAGCATTCAACTTCAACCGACCCACGAAATTACACCACCGTCCACCATTGTCTTCAGTGAGTTACTGATTCACACCGCTTATATTATAGTCAAGTAGACTCGAAATAGATAATTAAAACAAGGCACACAATCACAAGTAAATAAAAAGATAACATTAAATACATATATCTTGGATCTGGAAGGCAATAGCAGCATATTTACAACTGAAGAACATCTAGAATTCAAAACAATTGTCAACTAACATCAAAGTCACAATTTTCAATACAAATGTCAAGACAGTTCTATTGTATGGGGCGGAAACTTCCAGAACTACGAAAGCAATCATCCTGAAGATACAAGTGATTATTAACTGTTGTCTACGCAAAATACTTCGGATTCGTTGACTAGACACTATCAGTAAAAACCAGATTCCAGCGGAGGAAGAAATCAGGAAGAAGCACTGGAAGTGTATAGAATACAAATTTAAGAAAGCACACAACTGGGTCACAAGGCAAACATTCACTTGGAATCCTCAAGGCCAAAGAAAAAGATGAAGAGCAAAGTACACATTACGCCGAGAAATGGAGACAGACATGAGAAGAATGAACAACAAATGGATATAATTAGAAAGGAAGGCCCAGGACAGAGTGGGTTGGAGAATGCTGGTCGGCGGTGTATGCTCCATTGGGAGCAACAGGCGTAAGTAAATATATAATATAAATAATAATAGAGATTACTGTCTATATTTCATCATTGAGTAATACAAAGTACTTTTAATTCTAGTCATAATATTCCTTATAAGTTTACCTAAGCCTATTTGAAGTTAATCTTGAGTATTCTGAGATAAATATAAATGGCCAAATGACCTATATTAATTCTCACGATTTGTAGTACTGTGAATATCAAATATTGCTATGGATGTAATCAGCAGAAGATACTGATATTATGTGCTCTGGTAATGAATTCCAGTACGTCACGACCCTATGGCAACAACATAACTCAAAACGTAGATGACTTCAGTCCAATTTTTTGTTGTTGAAATGATCAGTTCTAGATGGAAGACTGTTCGCCATTCTGTTCTGTCGCATTTGAACTCTTTTAAGTATATCTATTTCATATTTGAAATAAGGACTGGTTACCTGTATATAATATTCAAAATGCTACCTAATATACGCCTAGTGTAATATCCTAAACATTTCTTCATCTAAATTATGCATAGCCTATAAGATCTTAAAGCTTTTTGGAGCTTCTGCCCCAGGGAGTTATCCAGAGTTCAAACCTCATTACTAATTCTGATTCCTAAATCTTCATAATTAATAAACTTGGGTCATGCCATTCCATTTATTTCACAGTTATGTCAGTCGTCAAAATAATCAATTTACATTACTATACTCATTCTACAATTTACTCCTAATGATCATTATTCGTTCACTCGACCAGTTCATTCAAATCTTCCTATTAGTCTATAACGGTAAATACCCCCCCAAAAAAATCAATAGCTATAAGTCTTTAACATTTGATGCCGACCACATTAATTTCATTGGACTCACCTAGATGAATGCCCTTGGTCATGCATCCGTATCAGATCACAAATGGGTACACCATGTTTCATATCTCCTATAATCGCTAACCAGTTCAGATTGATCACTTCTTGATATATCGATTATCTATCAAATATGTGTTTGAATCTCTTCCCTTCTGAATTGACCTGGTTTGGCATATTTCGATTATAAAAGTTGTTACTGGTTAATGTGTTAACAAACTCCGAATACTTTTAGCATCTTTAAATTTATCTTATTCGTCACTTCTTGTATATGACCCCATATATTAATATCATCCCAAAAAAATCTGTTTTAAGAGACGATCTAACTATGAGGTAAAAAAAAACTCTTAAAGCTATTTTTCTAAGATTTTATTGATTGCATGGTTGCTAAGCTCTTTGGTTTTATTATTTTCGTTTTATCCTAGTTCTAAGCCCTTATTTGAACTGTAAATTGTTTCTATAGCATTTTCCACTTATAAATTAGAACCGATTATTTTTGTACCCAGTACTCAATTGTTCCTATTATCATCATCATTGTTGTTGTTGTTCCGTGTTAGTACTGTTACTCAATTAGTCTGTTGCATGGTCTGGTCTTGTACGTATATAAATAAATGTCTGATCTTGAACTGGTGATCATTGGTCTTGTGTGCTTTCTCTTTGTTCGTTTGGGTTTAGTTAGTATTGGATCAATTGTCAAGCTTAGAAAATCAATCTCCCTCATCGTTTTCACGTATTAATTGCTTAAAGTCGTCTACGCGTATTAGTCGTCTGTAAGACATAACACAATGAGAAACCTTGAAATCGTATGATGAATTTATTGTATAGAGATAATCAACGTTGTTGATACAATTGTGGCTATGATAAAATAATGCAATGTAGATCATGTTTTGAATGTATATGAAGATAGATTAGATAATACAGAACCGGACAATACTAATTTCTGAAGGTCTGTCAACAGTTTTGCCTCAAAGATAAACATAAAGGATGGTGATGATCGCTGAAAGGGGAAGTATATTTGATTGCGATAAAAGGTAGAAAGGTAAGATAATTGTTTCATGTCCGGCTGTACATTGACCTAGTAGTGATCTGTAGTTGAGGCATTTCATCTAGTTGTATCTTTTAAAATTACCAATATCAGCATCAATATCTAGTTTCTACTAAACTATCTTATTTTGGGAAGTTATTACTTATCACATGTATCTTATTGAGATGGTATCATTTCAATTTGAAAGTTATTTATCAACATTTTATTGCTCGGTAGTATTTAAATGTGTAAACCTGTTAATAATTTACCAAATACGAAACAACATAGAATTCTTTTCATTCATTCCCGTTTCAGATTCCATAGTTAATGTGCCCTCATTTCCATGTAGGTGTTATAAATTGTGACTCTGTGCCCCTATCAATATATATATATATATATATATATATATATATATATATATATATATATATATATATATATATATATATATATATATATATATATATATATATATATATGACGTAATGATACCGCCAATTAGAGAACAGTGAATTATCGACAGTATCAATGATGCATAAAAACCCGTACGAGCAGTTTAAAGTACTTATCGATCCTTCTTCCTGACATGTTGAGTGAAGAACACCAATCACAGCCTCTGCCATATGAATCATTTCAAACATACTGGGTTTATATACACCAGCCAAACAGACCACCATTAAAGTGGGAAACAAAGTTTGTACAAAATTTAGCCAAATGTGTCTGTGAATGCGGGAGGTAGTAATTAGTAGACTGCGCATAACTCAAGAATGGTAAATTGTATAATAATAGTTCATAGGTCAATATATAGCTCATAATAAGAGGGACATGAATATGAGTAGTTTAGTCATTTAACGTTTATACGATAAAAATATACGTATAGTATTTGTTCATAAATGGATCCCAAAAGTTATTACTCAATATTCTCATTGAAATATAACAGTAGGAGTGGATTTACAAAATGAAGACAATACATTGCTATTATCAGAAAGGGTTTTGTGCAGATTGTAGTAATTTCAATAGTTGAGATCATGAGTCAATTGAAACTAGACCACCATGGAAAACCTGGTAGCACTGGACGGCTGTTTTTTCCTATTGTAGGACTCCTCAGCAGTGCACATCCACGACCCCGCTCCACACGAGATTCGGACCCAGGACCTATCAGTCTCGCGCCAGGCACTTAAGCAACTAGACCGCCGAGCCGGCATCCAACGGTGTTAATGTCTAACTTCAACTAATCCACGAAACTGGTTAAGTGCCTGGAGCGAGACTGATAGGTCCTGGGTTCGGATCCCGCGAGGCGGGGTCCTGGATGCGGACTTCTGAAGAGTCCTACAATAGGACGAAACAGCCGTCCAGTGCTACCAGGTTTTCCATGGTGGTCTTGCTTCAATTGACTCATGATCTCAACTGTTGACATTGCTATTAGCCAACTGAATTAAAATCAACTTGGTAATAGTAATTGATAATTAAAATCGATATCATAAACTCCATTTAACTGTCAATACATTGTAAGTAGCTATCAGAATAATCTAGAATTGATCCTAATATAATTTTGAATATAAAAACTCATTTTCGGAACAAATATTATATCATATTTATAATAAATCGGCGTGACTCTAATTTGTGGACGAGCCAATCAGAGGCGCTTTAGGGATTTCAAGATTACGGCGCCAATTTCATTACTGAGTGCGCTAACGTATGATCGGTTCACAGGGGATTTTGTACAAAACGTGATCATTGAGCGGTTATAACAAATAAAACGGTGAGACTATAATTTGTGGACGAATCAATCAGGTATAAGATAATAGATCTCGGATTTGAACGCGAAAGCCTTTGATCCTTTTTGGCTAAATAAATTTCTGGCATTATAGCTGATGTCAGTTCGTGATGAAAACCCTATATATAATTCCTAACTGAAGCAAATTACGACGATTATTGTGAAGTGGATAATAAAAGCACCAGTAACACTGGCTGCAGCCAGGTACTACAATATATACAGATGTTTGGAGAGCGTACAGACTCTCACATAAACTTGGTTATGTGCATCGTGTCGTTATCCACATGTAGCATTTTGTGCACTCAACAACCGGAGTGCACATAAATAGTATTGAAGCTATGTGGTCGAGGCTAAAAGAGTTTTTGAGACTTTATCATGGCTCCAGAGGTCAACTATTCTGTAGTCGTATGGATGATTTCCTCTACTGCATGCATTACAATTTTAGAACCTCTGAACCTCTTTCTAACCTTGATAAGTTTTTGAACCACGTATAAGAAGTGTATTCACTTTATTTCCTTGGTTTTGTATAACATATTTTTACTCTATACTGACTGTTTCTTGATTAGCTAATATTTCTCAAGTTCACTTAAGATTCGTCCAAAGGTCATCCATAAATTTGTCTCGCCGGTAAATCTTTTAATGGAATGTTAGATTTAGTTTATTAGACTCTTCTAGTAACTCACAGGCTAAATCTATACGCAATGACTTGAATACAAGAGAAAAAGGTGTGAAATATGGAAGAAACACTTTACTCCACGATTCATTTCTATACAGAATATCTAGGGTATTTATAGCATTTTAGATAGCCTTGAACTTACGGAACTTTCTGGAACGCTACTAAACATAGTGGCAGTATAATTAATCATCCAATCAGAAACGTGACATGTGACGTTTCACTTTCTAAATCTTTCTGGTAAAACTTCTATCGAGTTCTGATTGGATGAAATGTTCCTCAATGCTTTGAGAGACTTTTTTCCAAAGAATTTTCTAGATCTCTTCAACCATTTCTTTATTCTAACATTATAGACAATGAGAATTGTTTTTTTAACATGACAGCTATGATTCCATTCCCCGACTGACACTAATATAAGCAAAGATGGATAGTAGCTAGCAGTGGAATCCAGTTTGACGCGCGTTCCGTCCTGTTTGGAACTCGTCAGCTGGATGTGCCTGTGTCTCAGAGCTGACGTTCACTCTGGGACTCGAACTCAGTACCATTCGCTTCAAACGCCATCGCGTTATCTACTTAGCTACTGAGTCCTGATAAGAGACTGATCAATTTCAGTCCTAAAACATCGATGGGAAGATTCAAGTAAAACAATATCAAGTGAATTGACATTAATATTATCTTATATGTATTGATAATGATAAATATGCAAACGGATTATGTGTTCTCCAGCTTTCAGTTGAATATGAAGCTCTATTTAAAAGATTTACTCAAAAGATCATGTGATCAAGTTTTAAATTGCGTAATTCAATGTTTGAATAATCGGTTGGGATCGGTGGCTTTTGTGTAAACAATGTGGTTTAAGTTCAAGGTATATGAAACTGTACAGTCGATTGATCATTAAGTAATGACCATAATTATGTTTTTCTAGTCGTTTTGTGCTGATCAAATTTTATCGACAAAGTTATAATGTAGCGATTAGTTTAAGGGACTTGAAATCATATGCAATATACCTAAATGTTAAATGGTTGGTCTTTTGTCAAGTATTTTCAATCTTTAAAAATCTTAATAGATGAAACAGTTTTATTTATTTAAACACATAAACATAGGTACAAGGGGGAACCAAATATCTATGAACCGCACTTCGTCATTTAATTTGTGTGAGGGCTGGAAAACGGCCCGGGTGCCCAAACCGAAGCAGGCGGTTTTCTTAGGGAGCCATTAATCGAGCCTTTCACCTGAAGGTCTAATCCACAAGGCAGTGGAGCGACGTAAGGAGATGCAGTCACATGGTAGTCGGTGACCAACATTAGGTTCATACACCAAATGTATAACGTGATGAATACGCCAATTAAAGAACAGTGAATAATCGATCGGACCAATAACGCCTAAAACCCATATGAGAAGTCTAGAGTCTTTATCGGTTCTACTTCCTGATTAGCCCAGCCTGTGAAATCCAGAACACAAATCTCAGCCTCTGCAATATGAATCATGTATTTCAAATATCCCCGGTTTATATACCAACCAGACAGATCATATCGTACCATAAAATAGGAAACATTTGTACAAGATTTGGCCGAATGTGGCTGTGAATGTGGGAGGCAGTAACTAATAGACAGTGCATAACTCAACAATGGTTAATCGGTCAAAATGAAGCTCATAATAAGAGGGACATGAATATTGAATAATTCAGTTACTTAACAGTTATACGTTGAGTATTGGTCCATAAATGGATCCCAAAAGTTACCATTCATTATGCTTATCGCAACATAACATATTCAACATGAATAGAAATGATAAATTCATGATTTAGATTCTAATGTAATCAATATTGTCTGGTTATTATTATTGATTGAATTGTAGTTACTAAGTTAACCAAATCAAATGCTACATTTTACTTTATATGATATTTGTTAATTAATTATAATAAGAATGCAATTGTATGAAAGGAAAGAATAGTTCTTTAGATGATGATAACCTAGTGAACATCATTCTTCTCAGTGTTGCAGAGGTAACCAACAGATGGGGACAACCAAGTATATTATTTAAATTCATAGTGTTTTGTCTAATGTTTCTCTGGTTAGCGTTTTTTAGCGAGTTAGTTATCTACGGGGTGGGGTCGCTAACCCCATGCCCAACCCTCCTCCATTATCCAGGCTCGGGACCGGCAGTAACTCCCGGAGGGACTCCAGGCGGAGGCGAGGTGAAGACCGGTGTCAAACAAGGTCACTTACTCTCACCCTTTCCCTTTCTCCTGGTGATCGACTGCATCATGAAGACGTCAACATCTGAAGGGAAGCACGGGATACAGTGGACATCTCGGATGCAATTGGACGATCTAGACTTCGCAAATGATCTAGCCTTTCTATCGCAAACGCAAAAACAAATGCAGGAGAAAACGACCAGTGTAGCAGCAGCAGGTCTCAATATACACAAAGGGGAAAGCAGGATTCTCCGATACAACACAGAATGCACCGATCCAATCACAATTGACGGAGAAAATTTGGAAGATGTAAAAACCTTTACATATTTGGGCAGCATCATTGATGAACACAGTGGATCTGATGCAGATGTGAAAGCGCGGATCGATAAAGTAAGAGCAGCATATTTACAATTGAAGAAAATCTGGAACTAAAAACAACGGTCTGTCAACCAACACCAAGGTCAGGATTTTCAATACTAATGTCAATACAGTTCTATTGTATGTGGCGGAAACTTCCAGAACTACGAAAGCAATCACCCAGAAGACACAAGTGTTTTTAACAGTTGTCTACGCAAAATACTTCGGATCCATTGGCCGGACACTATTAGCAACAACCAACTGTGGGAAAAAAAACAAACCAGATCCCAACAGAGGAGGAAATTAGGAAAAAACGCTGGAAGTGGATAGGACACACATTGAGGAAAGCACCCAACTGTGTCACAAAACAAACCCTCACATGGAATCCTCAAGGCCAAAGGGAAAGAGGAAGACCGAAGAACACATTACGCCGAGAAATGGAGACAGACATGAGAAGAATGAACAACAAATGGATAGAAGTAGAAAGGGAGGCCCAGGACAGAGTGGGTTGGGGAATGCTGGTCAGCGATCTATGCTCCATTGGGAGTAACAGGCGTAAGAAAGCGGCTAAATCAGAGTAAACTTAGTTAAATTCTTAATGAAGTACAAACTAATTATCATCAGGTTTTCAATTCTGCACGAAGTTGAGAAGTAATTAACTTGAACCTAATTGTCTTGTTACTAAAGTACAGTTTTACCGATAGACTTCCTCTTCACATTAAACTATGTTGATTATTTTCAATCACTGACATGTAGAATTAAATCCGACAGTTGTTGCTACCTTGACGTGGTGGTCGGACTTACCTATCGTGATAAGATAAATCAACCGAGTTATACTGGCTGGGATAATCGTTACTCAAGGTCCTACCATGCCAGACAGGTCGGTCGAAGAACGGTAAAACTGAAAGCAGCAAACCCAAGGTCTGAGGGCGAAGTCGTACTGCTGGCTATACAGAGGTGTGGCAGCAGTAAAGTGTTCCCGTCATACAACCAGCATAAAAGCGATGCTGCCTTCCCGCAAGGAGGGGTGGGGTTAGAAGAGGTCGACCTTAAAAATGCATACTGCCTTATCCCACGGATATCCGTCTCCGGTGGCAAGGTCTCAACAGGTACGGAGCTAACGCGGAAATCACTAACAAAAAGGTCGTATGTGACCGACCTCAAGCAGTTATCCCCTGAGCACTGCAGTCACGCTCTCAGGTCACTAGTATCACACTATAACCCGATTTCCTTCCCATATACCTTTAGAAGAACTCTTCCACGGTGTGGGCAACCAGGAAGTGATAACCGACCTCATACTTCTAACAGCACTCAAGACCAATGTATTCATAATCAAACTCTCTCTTCAATTCCTGTTATTCCTCCTACATCGACTTTCAACTTCCTCTTTTGGCTTCCTCCTCAAGTGTCGCCATAGAAATAAATAATTGATAATAGTAATATTAACTAATAAGAATTAAAGAAATAGCTTATGGTATATTTATTAAAACAGATATATCCTTTACAATTTATGCATGAATTGTTGAAACAGTTTCAACTTTACCATCTAATAGTTCGCTGTTATTATTATTATTCTTTATTAATGGTCTATTAGGTAATGGTAATGGATTAGGATGAGTATCTAACCGAGTCCATTTTTCACTTAATCTCCATAATAATTCTGATGCATGACGTCTATTTTCAATAGTTTGATCCATATGTTTAGAAGAAATTAATAAACGTAAATCTTGATAGATTGGAGCACAATGAACAATGGATTGATCATTTGTTGAATCAATAATGGAAGAATCAACAGTTGTACAAAATAAACTAGTATTTGATCCTTTACGACTAATTAAACGTGGACAAGCATCAATTAACATGTAAATTAATTTTAAAATTCCTTCAGTATTCAAATATTTCTCATCCATTTCAGGATTTAAACCTCGTGTAACAATAGGATTTGTAACTAGAATTGATGCTTTATTACCTTGAATTGATGAATTACGACGTGCAAGTTCACTATAAAATAATAAGAAGGGGAGTTTTGTGGATATTATACCAATTTCAATAGTTGAGATAATAAATTAATTGTAGATAGACCACCATGGAAAACTTGGAAGCATTGCACGGCTGTTTCGTCCTACGATCGGAATTCTCAGCAGTGTGTATCCACGATCCCACCTCGCGAGATTCGAACCCAGGACCTATGAGTCACGCGCGAGTGCTTAACCCCAGGATCAATGAGTGGGATCGTGGATGCGTACTACTGAGGAGTCCTACAATAGGACCAAACGGCCGTTCAGTGCTTTTACATTTTCCATGGTGGTCTAGCTTCAGCTGACTCATGATCTCAACCATTGAAAATAATAAGAATTGAAGTTTTTATAGAAAAAGCCACTATTAATTTATAGTAATCTATTTGAAAGTAAAAATACAGACAAACAGGGTATTTCTCAGTTTTTAGTTGTGAAGATTGTTGTAATCCATTGAAATGATGAACTGATCAATGTTAGACTACCATTGAAGACTTGGAAGCATTGGACTATACTGATACTTATCATGTGCTCACTAGTGACTAACTTGAAGAGGAAATTCTCGAAATTCTAGTGAGAAGCCGTGATCAATAGAGTTTAACCGTGTCAAGTATGAGGTGGTTGTACACCGAACACAATCGAAGATAGTCACGCAATGTCGTGGATTGATTTAAGTTAGACATTAACACCGTTCGATACCAGTTGATTGATCACGAAATCAAGCACTGATTTTGATAGCTTGAAAACGTTTTACGATTGTCACATTAGTAACTTTTATTTTGTCCATTATTTGTTAACGCCGCAAATGAGTGCAAAAACTGTAGATAATATGACAAAGTGCCGCTAAATAAAAAGTGGAAGTAAATGACTAGCACCTTTTCAATTAGTCAGTTATAGGTAAATTAAGACTTGTGATATATGTCTATGGGCTCAAGTGTTCATCTTACATCAACTCAGTGAAATACCAAAGTGACCAACAAACAGATATCAGTCTGTTAGTCAGTCACAACTCATTGGTTATGATCTTAAAGATCATGTGACTCAGTGGCTTAGGACGATGATCAATTTCGTTACCATCTTTACTTTTGTGGAAGTAAGAAATACAGTAATAATAATAGAGAGATTATAATTTGTAGGTGACCTACGAGCGACGCTTAAGTGACCATAAAAAATTCACCTACCTACTAGGGTTAAGTGAGAGTTTATAAATTAGTGTGAGGAATCAGGATTAGGATTTACAGTTGGATGTTAGTGTTAGGAATAAGAGTTATAGTTTTCATTGAGTTGACATCAGCTATAATGCAAAAATGTTACTTAGCCATACGAATGAATTTCTCGCCGAAATCCAAGACCTTCTTTCTTATGTGATCAGCTTGTCTGTAAATTATAGTACCGCCGAGTTTGATGGTTGGTAGTTGAAAGGATACTCTGCTTAGTATAATTCCCATGTTATTGTAGCTGACTGACTGACTGGTAATCCCCATATTAATTGACACTCGTCAATAAGGACTTAATCCGGATTCCAGTGGAACTTATATCTCTTGGTTGATTCATAGTCAGAGACACTACTTCCTGAGCTATTCAAGCCGCGACTAAGTACTTGTAAGACTAAAATATTTATATTGATTGCTCATTACTATTCGCTCATTGGTTAATCAACATAAGCTTTAGTGAGTAAACCTAGCAGTGAGTCTTGAAAATAAACTCACCAGATAAATGACAGGATACTGTAACAATGTTTCTTTCTTATTTTTATTTATTCATTTAAACACATATACATTAGTACAAGGGTGCATCAAATAGATATGCGCTAAATAAATTATTCGATTTATGTGAGGGCTGAAATATTGCCCGAGTGCTCAAACAGAAACAAGTGATTTTCTTAGGAGGCCACTCCCGATTCTTTGACCTAGAGGTCTAATCTACAAGGCTGAGGAGCAACGTCAAGAGATGCAGTCGTATAATGACCGGTCATCAACAGTAGGTTCATACACCATATGTTCCTTCCACGATACTGGTGCCCATGTACACCATTGATTTGGAATCAGGGTTTTGCAACTCCCCTCCGTAGACCCTCCGTAACCACCAACCCGATTAAAGCACCGAACATTCGCTATTTGTTCTCTCAATTTCATAAACAACACCCCCATCACGAAAAAGGCAGTGAGTAGAACTTCCCTAGTAGTAGTTGTATGCACAGTGGCCATGTTAGAGCATTTCGAAAGGGAGAGCTAATTCCCCTTACTCTCAGTCGTACCAGAGCATTTGAGGGGGGGGCTTTCATTAAAATACAATACGATCAAACATATTTTCGTAACAACATAACACTATCAATTATCAATAAAGTAAATATGAACTTACTCAGCAAACATTAATAGAAACCATTGTGCACGACGATATGCATTCTTTGGTGTATAATTTATATCATTATCCCAATTAATATTATCTAATGGAATCGTAATTTGTGACGATTCTGATGGATTCATGATATTCTCTTGATTTATATTCGCTGATTTGGTATCAACAACTAATATAAGACGTCCATTATTCTCATTTAATCGATTGATTAATAAACGACTTAATAAATAGGTAGCAAAATAATTTACACCTAATTCTTTTTCAAATCCATCATGTGTTAAACAACGTTTACCAGATATAATACTACTAATACATGATGGTGATTGAATAATCACTGTATCTAATTGTGAATAATCTGTTAATAGACTAGCAGTAAAACGACGTATTGATGTCATACTATCTAATTCTAAACGTCGACATTCAATCCTATCTGATTTCACACTATATTTACGTATTAAACGTTCTTTTAATTCATCACATCTATCCCAATGATCATCAGCCAAAATGAGATGGGCACCTTGTTTAGCTAAATTATATACTAATTCACGGGATATTTTGGCTAAAATTAAGAAAACAAAGAAATATATATCAGAATTACATGAGATATATGTTCAAAGATGATGTAGAAACATAGAGATAGACAAACGATACTTACTGTATGATAAGAATGATGATGATCTAGAACGATATCGACTACAAGTTATGTTGGGATGCTGGGATCACCGGGCAAGTAATAGTGAGGTTAGACGCAGGGTATTAGGGAATGGTGATAAATCAGTTGATGAGGTCGTGTGATTATCGTAACCAATGGTTGGAGACTTGGTGACATGGCTCAGAATCGATCACAATGGCATCGGTATATACATTCTCTGTCTTCCCTTAAACTAAGAGATTAAAATCGCTTCATATCTTTCATTCTACCAACTAATTCTTTCTTCCTGTACTATATCCTTATATGCAATCTTTCTTTTATATATTACCACCTCTGAAATAACTACTTTTATGAATCCGGTGTTCATCGTGTTGTACTAATGAGGTGTGGCAACTTGGACCGATGTATATATATATATATATATATATATATATATATATATATGTGCCTGGTCCTACGTTGTAGCTGACTGACTGTTAGGAGGTTAGTAGTGTTGTTGAGTTTACTAAGCTTATTGGTTGAATAGCGGAGTTTTCATAGTTGTCCTACAAAACATCAATCAGCGATTACTTAATTTAAAAGTATTCGGATATTATCTTCATTTCATTTTATTTGTGTGTAGGCTATGATACTGACCGGGTGCCCAAATTGAATCAGGAAAGGTTGTGATGGAGGTGGGATTCGAACCCACGCACCTTGTACTAATATTTATGTGTCCAAATATATAAATAAATAAATATTCGGACATTAAACCAGTTCGTTCCGGTGATCATGTTTGTGAATGGTTACCTTGGTAAGCTTCATTTGCCCATGTATTTAAGTTGATGGTCCTGTTTAGTTGACTCATGGTCATGTAGTTGATTGATGCTACTTTGTATGGGTTAACAGACTGAATTTATCTCGATTTATCTGTTGTCTCGTTTGAACAAGCAGAAAACAAGGAAACTTTTGCCGATATGTTGTATCACCAAAGTTTGTGAATTCATTAAGGAGCTTACTCCTACATGAACTAAGCGAAGATGTTGTGTAGAACAACAGTGAAGACTCGTTAATCAAACCATTTAGCTCAGGGAAGTTAATAACACCAATCGGATCCACTTGAGTTACGAATCATATTATTCATTTTCAATCCAGGAGATTGGATCGACGGGCAAAACACTTTAGGGATCAGTTCAACAGGCCTTCAGCCATACTTCGATTTCCCACGATCTCCAGTCGACCTGAATGGCAAGTTGATGTAAGTCCTCCAACTCTTTACGAAGTTGAAAAAAGCTATAGGAAATCTGAAGCGTGGGAGAGCAGCAGGCACTGACAGGTTTACCCCTGAGATTTTTAAAGATGGCGGTCCAGTTTTAGCAGCGAGATTGTTTTATTCATATTTATGACTATCGAGTTACCTAGCGTTATCTAATTTTCAGTGATTCTGGTACATCTTATATTCGAGTGGTTTTGCACAAATTTCCTTATTATTTCCTGCTCCCCAAAAGTCTTATACTCTTGAACGACGAATGGATAGTAAATGTGAAAGAAGTTTAACTTTGGAGCTTAGTTTATGTACAGAGTTGGGGAAACGTAAGTACTCGAGAAGCTTTCACGCTGTGAGGCATCGGATATTGTTCCTGCTTGATGATGTAGTGAACACAGTACAAGGATATTAATGTAATTAGATGTGAGCTTCTGGAAAACATGCTGAAATTGGTAGTCGTCCACTCAGGATAATGAAAAATAACGTCTTTCTCTGAATTCTTTCAGATGTTTCTAAAAAAACTCTGATTATTCGAAGTAATTTCAGTATTTATCTTAGTTCTTAGACTTTTCAAGGAGATTGTATATATACGCATGAGTTGAGTTCTTCCGGGCTCCTTGTGAAATATCTATTTTCCCGACTGGATCTCGCCATCTCCCTTTAGTTAACAAGGCTAGGGTACAGTTAAATAGCTTAGCTTGTCCTGTTGTTTTGTCGCAATTTTTCGTTCCGTTTGCTGATCCTAGGTGATATCTTAATCCCTTGAACATAGAACCAATAAATGACCATTCCCAACTGATTGAACTCGGTAATATGAAGTGTTGGATTCTGAATCGACAGTTTAATATTATCATTTTTACTGTTGATCATCTGTTGGATAACGAATTGAACTATGATTATGTATTACTCAAAATGATGAAATAACTGTAATACATAAAGTTGTATAGATTTTTAAAGCTTTTTATCTCATATCAATCAGTGATATTGATCTGTGGTTATGAAAGTAAAATATAATTGTTCATTGGATGTGAACGAACAGGCACTTGGTCTATGAACTATAAAATATGTGATTTCCTTTCCTCTCCTTGATTTCTACACCGGACTCATGGAGAGTGATAACTTGTAACTTCATTGTGAAACATGGCCGGTAAGAGTAGAGGATATTCGTAGGTTACTAGTATTCGATCATAGGTGTCTTCGAAACATTGCTCGTATATCCTGGGACCATGGAGTAAGTAACGCAGTGGTTAGGAAACGGGTACTAGGTAAGGATGGCAAATCGATTGATGAAGTGGTGAAACTTCATCAGTTGAGATGGCTGAGACACGTGTTATGTATGACCAACGACCGACTGACTCGACGTGCGATGTTCAGCGGTATAGGATTAGGTTGGAAGAAAGCTAGGGGTGGCCAGACCAAAACATGGCACAAGTCCATGAAGTCACTGACAAGTGGACTGAGTCATGTTGGTGGATGTAGACTACCTGGTTGGGGACCGCGAGACGATAGCAAACGGTGGTTAGAGACCTTGAATGACATGGCTCAAAATTCGTTTTCAGCGGTGCAGATGCATACACTCCTTGTGTTCTCCCAAATTATAATTTTCTGAATTCATGTCTTTTTTTTCTTTCCAAATTCCTTTCACTGTATTATACTCCTTGAATAACATCTTCAAACCCTAATCTTTCTGATTACTGTCTATACTTTTACTACCTCTACCACTATGGGATTTGAATGGACAGTTGTATCTATGTGCTAATGTGGTATGGTAACTCGAACTGTTTTACGTGCGTACGAAGTCCTACGTTGTTACTGGCTGACTGACATACGAATCATCATTTCATAACATAGTGTTCTTTAACGGACGAAAAATAACTATACTAACGATAACAACAAAAGTATAGTTATTGATAACCTGATGTGTGTATGAATGTTTTCGAATATTTCATGTCTTATTATGCTAATCAATGTCACGTGCTGACTTTGCCAATGAGAATTCCAATTGAATTTTCTATTCCGAGTGTACTATTTCATCTATAGCCTGACGTTCCAAACTTGGCCAATTGTACGTTCTAATCGGTACGATTAAGTTTAAGTTGACGTAAGCAACAGTTACATTGATCCACTGATGCTGTCCAAAGAAGCGTGTAACACACTTGTAGGATGGGAATTTCATGGATCCGGGATCATTCAAAACAAAGAAGGAGGGAATCACGATGAATTTTATCCAATATTATGCACCCACCCATGATAGCAAAGATGACGATAAAAACCAGTTTTACAAGAGGCTTCAAACGATCGTAGCGAAGTGCCCAGGTAAGGACCTGACCATCCTGATGTGAGATCTAGACGCCTAAGTAAGAATGAACAACACAGGACGTGAAGATATCATGGGACGACATGGACTGATTGTGAGAAAGGAACGAGAATGACGACAAATTTGACAATTTATGTGCATTCAACAAAATGTTTATAGGCGGTACAATATTCCCACATAAACGTATATACAAATCCACATGGGAACCTACACGAGCATCAGATCGATCATATTTGCATCTTTGAAAACGTCAGAGGGCCAATAGAGGAGAATCAGGAGAGGAGCTGACATAGCTTCAGATCACCATCTGGTTGTGGCCAAGATGAAACTAAAGCTAAAGAAACACTGGAAAACTGGGGATACAGCAGCACAAAGGTTCAACACAGCTTCCCTTCAAGATATTAACAGACTCAACGAATTCAAAATAAATCTCAACAACAGGTTCCAAGCCTTACAAGATCTACTGAAGGAAGGAGAGACTACTATGGAGGACAACTGGAAAGGTATCCAAGAAGCATTAACTTCAACATGTCAGGAGGTTCTGGGTTACAAGAAGTATCATCATGAGGAATGGATCTCTACGGAAACCCTGGAAAAGATTCAAGAATGGAAGAACAAGATGACGACAATTAAGAACAGACAAACAAGAACAGAGTCAAGGCACAAGCTGAATACACTGAAGCAAACAAGCAAGTGAAGAAGAGCATCGGAGCTGACAAGCAAGAATACGTGCAAAACCTATCAACGACAGCGGGTAAAGCTGCAAGAGAAGGAAATATGAAACAACTCAATGACACGACGAAGAAACTGGCAGGGAAATATGATAAACCAGAGAGACCAGTCAAGGACAAAGTAAAGCCAATCGCTGAAATTCAAGGACAGAGGAACAGATGGGTGGGACACTTCGAGGAGTTTTCGAATAGACCAGCTCCTTTTAATCAATTGAATATCGAAGCAGCACACACATCTTTCTATACATGTCAATCCACCAACGATCGAATAAATCAGGATGACCATCAGACAAACCAAGAGTGAGAAGGCAGAAGGATCTGAGAGTATACCAGCTGAAACTGACATAGAAGTAACTGCATCCTTCATCTTCTATTCAGGAAGATTTGAGAGGAAGA
The DNA here is from genome assembly GCA_944470205.2 of Schistosoma margrebowiei. Taxonomy (NCBI): domain Eukaryota; kingdom Metazoa; phylum Platyhelminthes; class Trematoda; order Strigeidida; family Schistosomatidae; genus Schistosoma; species Schistosoma margrebowiei. The sequence goes on from OX104024.1 coordinate 4,490,524, forward strand.
ATAAGTGTCGACAGACTAGAAAGGAAATCTGAGCAAATGTGAGAACTACAGAAGCATAACACTACTATCAGTACCCAGAAAGGTTTTCAGCAGAATGTTGTTAAACAGAATGAAGGATTCAATAGATGCCCAGCTTCGAGATCAACAGGCCGGATGCCATAAAGATTAGTCGTGCACAGACCAAATTGCGACAATACGGATCATCGTTGAGCGATCAATTGAATGAAATTGGCCAATAAGCATCAACTTCCTCGACTATGAGAAAGCGTTCGGCAGTGTGAACACGGTGACCTGATGGAACCTTCCTCTACACTATGGTGTACCTGAGTAGATCGCCAACATCATACGGAATACATATAATGGACTACACTGCAAAGTCGTGTATGGAGGACAACTAAGAGAGGCATTACAAATGAGGACCGGTGTCAGACAAGGCTGCTTACTCTTGTCCTTTCTGTTCTGGTGGATTATGAAAACCTCAACATCTCAGGAAGAACATGGAATACAATGGACAGCTTGCATGCAGCTAGACGACTTGGATTTTGCACATGAACTAGCTCTTCTATCGTATACACACCGACAAATGCAAATGAAGACAACTAGTGTAGTAGCAGTCCCTGCAACAGTATACCTCATCATGCACAAGGGAAAAAGCAAGATCGTAAAATATAACACATCGAGTACCGACCCAATCACACTTCATGGAGAAGCTCTGGAACAGGCGGAAACTTTCACGTACCTGAGAAGCATCATCGATAAACAAAGAGGATCAGATGAGGATGTAAACGTGAGGATTGGTAAAGTAAGGACAGCATTCCTACAATTGAATAACATATAAAACTCAAAACAAATGTCTGCAAGCCAATATCAAACTCATAATCTTCAATACGAACGTCAACACAGTTCTAATATACGGAGCTCAAACTTCGACAACTACTACAACCATCATCAAAAACGTAAAAGTATTTATATCCATTGGTCGGATACCATCAGCAACAGTTTACTGTGGAAGAGAACAAACCAGCTTCCAGCTGAAGAGGAAATTAGGAAAAGACGTTGGGAGTGGATAAGACATACATTGCGGGAATCATCAAATTACATCACGAGATAGGCGCTAACTTGGAAAAGAAAACGAGGGAGACCAAGGAACACACTGCGTCAGGAACCGGAAGAAGACATCAAAAGAATGAATAGAAACAGGAAAGGATTGTCCAGGACAGATTTCGATGGAGAATCCTGATGAGGGGACCTGTGCTCCTTAACGAGGGGCAATGGATAATAGTCATGTAAAGCATGGCGACTGTAGTTACAAATGTGAACCATTGGATCCCAACTTTATGGTCTTTAGAACAGAGACACGTGACAATTACTGAACGGCCTGGATGCGGTGCGCCGCAAGGTTATGGGTGCCCAATGATGAGAATCCCAACACTGCTGGATAAAAGCTACTTAGAGCTTCCCAGTTTCCAACGATTAATTAAAGTTAGTCCGTGATGTGAAATACGAATTTAACAATCACCTCAAACCTCTGACATTATTAATATGTTTCTGTTACACAACTTGGATAAACGTGCATCGGCTCATTTTGCCATACCATATCACCACATTAAAACGAAATTATCAAGATAAATACCAGAGTAACAGAAGTAGAAACAATATAAATGGTAGTAAAAACAGATTGGGTAGAAGTAATATGATTTTAGAAGAGGAAATGAGTTTACAAAATAAAAGGTGCGAACAATTTTCAAAATTCTAGGAAAGATAGAGTGAACGGATTTGTGTCTTGTGATCTGTTTTGACCTTAGTCACCTTGTCTCCAATAACTGATCATGGTAATTTGCCGGACCTCAGTCAGGTAATCTGTAGCTACTCATCAAGCTCAATCTAAGAGCCAATAACTTAGTGAATGAAATAACACGAACGGATTGAAATTAGAACGATTGCTTGGTCCTATTTCTCAATTAAGCGATAACATATTCCATATGAAACTTGACAGTCAAATGGTTCAGCTACAAATTTTGGAACCGGTAGTTTACATTTCAATCTCAATTAACTTATGAGATCGTACGCATGTAATTTTAACAACCCAACAACTATTGATCTTTTTTTCTTCAACAGTAATTCAGCTGATATTAGTCTGCTATTAAAGGTTCGTTCTTCATCTGAAAACACTCGCATACAGTCAAGCGTTTATAGCATTTGCCAGAAAAGTCCTACCCACTCCTCTCACGCAGTAGTGGTACACTTTACAGAAGTAAGAGTACAGAACGCGAACAGCCGATACTTAAAACGGTCGATGGATACGGAAAGTTCACCCGGAGGAGTTAAATAAACGTCGATTTCAAGCCGATGGTGTATATAGCGTCCGGAATCTTGAAGGAACGAATGATGTATGAATCTGCTTTATTTACCAGATTATGTCAGACTGCATAAAGTGATGTTACCCTACTGTCTTGTGGGTCGAGTCTTCGAAATTCAAAGCCCCCAAGAGTAGTCCATTAAGAAAATAACCACTCCAGTCCATTGACAAATATGATAATTAAAAAGGAAAAACCGAATTGTAGAAAAGTAATTAAGAATGGTAAATTCACTGAATACATATTTATAACTTACAACATGGTTGTGTTATCACAATTGGTTTATTTTGCAAATCTCTTGTTGGTCCATTGTATGATGGTAAAGCTACAAATAGTTTGTAACCTAAAAGACCACTGCCTGTGAATGTACAAAATAATCCAAAAGCTTTAAGAGCTGTTTTTAAAGTGATACGCTTTTTAACTGGTGGCAGTGGTCGAACCTGAAATGAAGAAATAAGAGATTAAGAAATTCGATGAAAAAAATCTGATTAAAGCATTTCAGTTTGTGAGACTATGCAGATGATTCGAATCCTTCAAGATGCTTTTGTCACGAACTTTCAGTAAATGATAGTGTTAAAACACAGAGGAGGCAATGCAATCAGCTATGAGTGCCATTAAAGGTATGAGGGCGGTTACCACTTCCCGGTTGCCCACACCGTGGAAGGGACAATACAATACACAGAAAGAATGCATATCACCCTTAAAGTGATATAGCTTACATCAATACAAATTGATAGTAAATCAATGATTTAATGGATGAAACACTCTAGATCTATATTGTACAAATAGTATGACAGTGTTCAATACACTTTGTAACTTCGCTAAAATATATTTAAGATAAAATTAATATACTTAGTTAAACCAAAATACCAGTCAACAAATTACGTTTCTTTATCATCGATAGTAAAGGTGTAAAAAATGTATGATTCCCACTATACAACTGCATACTCTCAGAATGAGAAGAAATGAATTCGTAGTATAGAAATACAAATTTTATCAATCATGAAGAACGGTAGTTTATAAAGATATGATTTTAAGGATGGTTTCTTTTTCACGAAATGAAACCAACTGAACAACCATTAGGAATTAAGTAGTGATGGACAGCTATTTTGAAAGTTTTAATCAGAATTCCCCAAAAAGCACGGACAGAATTCCACCAAACGATTTCAAATTCAATGGATGAGAGTTTTCATATATAGCACAACGAATGAGCTGGAAAGATGTGGATCATTTGGTCATTTTACTGAATGGTCGAATAGTGTTCATTGTGAAATTCAGCGTAAAGTTATGCACACTTTTGATAAAAACCCAACTGACGAGAAAGGAATTGTTTAGCACTCTTGTATTTTCAATGGTCCTCTGAGTGATACTGTACAAACACTTTATCAGACAACGTGTTTGATAAACAACACATGATTTACTGACACTGGAGATCAAAAGCTCTTAAGTCCATGGATGATTTTCCCCTGTAGCCCATTGCTATAGAGCAGTAGTGTGAAAAACTGACCTCATAACTATATCAAACACTACAGAATACCCCCCCCCAGTTCATTGAAGATCAATATATACCATAGATAAATAATTGAATGATTAATCAATATTCAGAATCATTAGAATAACTACCGTAGAGTATTTAACTAGATCGATTATTTTCTCACTTGTTATTCATATTTGTCGTTACTGTTATGTAATTTTACTCGCATCAACTGTCGAAATCACTAGAGAAATAGTATAACTCTTAATTCCTTTTAATTACTATGATATCTTATCAACTAAAAATGTATAAGTAGTGTATAATATAACTGATATTCAATTCCTTGAATTAACTCAATGATGCACACACACACATTAGCTGTTATACAAAATAATGAAAGAATTATATACACATATGCAAAACACCAAAAGATCATTGCCACAAGATTTGTATGTTTAGTGATCAGTTATTATTTTACGAGTATGTTGACATATGTTTCCACATCAATCCCACATTTGAATTTGTTTTAGCTTTCCATAAAGGATGATAACTTTTATCACTAAAAAAACGAAGTCATTTTTAGATGCCTGCTCAATGGTTTAGAAGTTAAGTGTTCGTGCGCAAGACCGAAGGTCTTGGGTTCAATTCCCGTGTGCTAGGTCATGAATGTGCACTGCTTGGAAGTCTCATACTGTGAGAAAACGGCCATCCAGTACTTCTAGGTTTTCAATGGTGATCTAACATTGATCTATTCATGATATTAATCTAAACTCAACAATCTTCACAACCTTTTATTGATAATTTAAGTATGACGATAATTTGATGCTTCGACAAATGACTTAATTTATTTTATATTATTATTTTAACATATTAGTACAAGGAGGCACCAAATATATAAGCGCCACACTAATCTTATTCGATATGTGTGAGGGCTGTGATACTGCCCGGGTGCCCAAGCCGAAGCAGGTGGTTATCTTAGGGGGCCACACCCCGAGCCTTTGACCTAAAGGTCTAACCCACAAGGTAGTGGAGCATCGTAAGGACATGCAGTCCCATGGTAGCCGGTGACCAAAAATTGGTTCATACACCATTTGTTCCCTCAGGATACTGGAGCCCATGTGCACCATTGGTTCGGAATTCAATTAAAGCGCCGGACATTCGCTTTTGTCCTTTCATTTTCGTAAACAACACCCTCGCCGCAGGAAGGCAGTGAGTAGGACTTCCCTGACAGAGGCTATATGAGAGCATTTCGAGAGGGAGAGCGGACTCTCCCCACTCTCGGTCGTACCAGGGCATTAGGGTGCAAAGTACAATATTAAATACTTAACTTTTGAATAACACTAATTGTGTAAGGCCTAGTGACACTACTCGACTATCCAGGATAAAAATGGAATGAGACTTGAACCTATGGGCAAGTTGACGAAAATCAAGTTCCTTAACTAGTAAGTTGTTCGTCAAACGTTTACACAAAAACAATTGACTGAGTAACATCATCCCCTAAATCTCTATATTCTTGTCATCATATTAATAGTTAAGTTGAAATATCACAAGACGATGAGTGACATGGCTCATAATCGTTCGCAATGGTGTAGGTATATTTACTTTGTATCTTATTCTAGATTCCAAGTACCAGTAATCCTTCATATATACCTTCCCATCCGTCTATTTGAATCATATGCTCAATGCCTAGTCTTTCTGGTATTGTTGCTATTATATTATCTTGATCTTGTTTGACATTCATCTTTTTAATTTTATCTCATCACGCCAATATGGTATAACTTAGGCTAACGCACATTTATTCAAGGCTCTAAGTTGATTATAACTGACTGACAAGTGAAGTTTATTTAACTGAAGGAAAACTTTGTTGAACTGTTTTCTGTACAAACTGACATCAATTTCAAATCTATAAAGTAAAAAAATATTAAATAGAGTTCTTATATCCGTTCCATAACATTATTCTGCAAATATTCCCATTCCACCTAACTTATTATCGTCTTCAGATTCGTGCATTTAACTTTGAGTTACACTTAAGGTGTGAAGGCTAGGGATAATGCCTGGTGATTCAAACCGAAGTGAGTGGATTGGGGTTCGGAACTGAAAATTAGTGACTGGAAGTCAGACGCCTTAATCACTAGGGTAACATGATGAAAAGCAACGTTCCCATCCACAGATGATTACAATACGAGCTTCAACCAGAAAGTTTGAACTAAATCACACGGTAGAAGACTGATAGTTATTGACTTTAGGGCCCATTGCTACATCTCAGACCACTGCGGAATTTTTACCATCAGAATATTATAGCAACAGCAAAACATTACGCAAATGAGGTAAGTGGTGACTATATATGAGTAGCACATATCTCAGCCACCTTGGTCGACGAAAGTTTTGTAGATTCATTAGGCGATTTACTATTACACGACACGCAATGATTCAAAGACATATACGATCAAATTACTGAAAAAATAAATGTCAACCAGTTACTTCCTGATAATTTATTAATCAAGAACATTTACAGGGAGATTTCAGCAGCTCTATTTCAAACCAAGCCGCCGTTGTTTTGAATAAGTAAAAAATAAAAATATGTGTGAGCAGCATGATAAGAAAACATTTCAAAGTGGTCCATTGGCTCGACTGTGAAAGCAATTACCGTTCAATGATTGGTTTGTAGTATCAAGCACCCCTTCATCTATTTCGAAGTTGGCAGCTAATTACTATCATTAACATTCATATAGAATATGTGGCTCAAAACCGTATACATAAACCTATATTTAGTAGTTTCATTATATTCAATCAGTTATGATCAGCGTAGAGTCTGAAACAAATGTCCGTTAGCCCGTTACTATACCACATCAGCACGACGAGATGAAATTAACAAACGAAGGAGTAAAAGGAGTCAGAAAGTATACCAGCCCCAAACCCTTCACGTGGAGATGCTGGGTAGTGAGGGCGGCCTTGGTAGCTAACCTAAAAAAACGGTAGAGATTAAACAAAACCAACGCTCTGATGCTGTATTTGGGTTCCTCGGACTTCATTCTTCGAGGCTTCAAAAATCGTGACGAGCTGTCCAATATGTACGTCTATGTATATGAATTGCATGAGTCTCGGCTTGTGTAGTTTATGAATGTAGGCATATGCAAAGGGTACGCGCGTGGATTAACGCAAGAAACATAATCTGAAATGTCTGCCCTATATCTAATAAAATTTACGGCCCAATCCTTCAGATCGAATACATAATAAAAAGATGTGATAGCAAACACTAATGGGAGGTGACCATCAACCCTCCCCGAGTGCTTATGTTTATGTGTGTGCCATGAAATGCATGGAAGTTTTTGTACCAGTAGTATGTATATAATGCGTACGAGATAGTCAATGTGGCAAATACGCTTAAACGCAGCGGTGATTATCTACACTACCAGGTGGGTGAATATACCTATGGGATGCATGGAAATGTGTGTGTATTTTGTGTGCATGTAGACTATACTTGCCGCTGGTGCGACGCCCGGGGATTCCGACGATTTCCACACGAAATCGGGTTCACGAGGTAGGTTCGCGAGCCTTGGGAGGCGGAACCTGATACAGATAAGCCCATGGGCTTTACTGAGTGAAGCTTCAACAACCTCAAATGAGTGGAACACCTCACCAGCAATGATAATGAAAACACCCATGCATTAGAAACAAGAATCGAAGAGACAGAGGGGAAAGGTACATTTGAAGGGATACTGAGGCTAAATATCAAGAGAAAGAGAAAGAGAGTGAATGTATCCGTGCCATTGTGAAAGATTCTGAGTAATGTTACCTATGGTCTGAAGTCACTAATGAAAGTTATCTCGAGGACTCCAACCAGGTGGTTTGGATTGATCAACATGACTCAGACCAATAGTCAATGGCTTCATACACTGACATTACGTTTAGATTGGGTACTCTTAGCTTTCTTCTAACGTACCTTTCCACCAATAAACGTTGCCTATCGAGCCAAGCGGTTGGATTTCCAATACCGGTTTCCTTGATAAGTCTGAACAGTTGTCTGCTGTTAACTATTGCCGCTGCCTTTTCCATATCCTTTGCTTTCGCTACCCACCAACGTTCGCGATCATTGAGTAAGCTTCTTATCAACCTGAGCTTAAAGAGACTCCACTCTTCGTCATGTTCAGAGCCAGGTGGGATGAGTTTCCGAGCATCTATCAGTGTGATAGATGCTGCTGAGATCCAGTGTTGCTCCCTAACCTTACGGGTTACCGTACTAGCAGATATCACTGTTGTTTCCACAGCTTTTCGGATATCATTCCATGCTGCCTCGGGGTGGGCATCACATACATGGCTGCCTAACTGTTTTCCTAGTTGTTCCTGAAATATACTCTTAGCTTGACTATCATTGAGTAGGGCCCTAAGAGGTTTACTTGCAGCGTCTTTCCTACGTCCACTAAGACGCAGACAGATACGCGCTCGTACTAGAGCATGATCTGCATCTAAGCACGTGCTCCAGAACGGGCGACAGTCTTCTATCGAGCCCCTCCATCAGTGGCTGATAGCGATGTGATCTATTTCGGTCCAACGTTGAGACGAATTAGGGGGTCGCAATGTCAAAAGGTGTTTTTCCTTATGCTTAAAGTTAGAATTTGCTAGAAACATACAGTCGGAATTATCTATTCTTTGAGCCACGACACCATAAGATCCACCCAGGTGACTTCTCTTGTCGCTTAGTTTACCTACTTGAGCATTGAAGTCACCAGCCACTATTACTACATCAGAGAGAGCCTAGCTTTTTGGAGGTCAGAAAGCTTTCTACAAAACTCATCTTTTAGTTCATCTGAGCTGCAGTCAGTGGGAGAATAGGCAGAGACGACGAAGAAGCAACGACGAGTGTCCCTATCTTTTCGGATACTTACTGTTCCGTTTAGTCGGACAGCGCACAAACGACTGTCTACTGGGATCCACTCTAAGAGAGCTAGTTCTGCCCTAGGACTCAATGCTATGCCTACGTCGGCGAGGCCACGGGAAGCAGAATCAGGGCTTCCAGATACACGAAGTGTGAATCGAGTCGGTTCTTTATTTTGGCATGGTGAGGTCAGATGAATGACGCTACTCGGATCCTGTATGCGCGTTTCGGAGACGCAACACACATCGATGGCACGAGATTCGGAAGTCCTAGCTAAGGAAGCCTGTTGTCCTATTTGGTAGAGTGTTCGGACGTTAAAAGCTCTAACGTGTGGTTTAGAGCGTGGTTTCAGGAGACCGGGAATAACGTTCCGCATACTCGAATCGTTTGTATTAGCGGCGCGATGTGATAAATAGACGTGAGAAGTGTTAGTGGTGAAAATAAGAATTATTAGGGGGGGGAGTAGGAAGGATTTGATTGTGACTAACTTAGTCTCGTGTGCTGTTAGGGGTATGAGAGGTGGTATCACTTCCCGGCTGCCCACACAATGGGAAGGTATTTCTTGAGGGACGTGAAAAGGAAGTTGGATTAGTGTTGGTCTCAACGTCCTGGGAGCGTGACCGCAGAGCCCAAGGGACAACTGCTAAAAGCCGGTCACGCACGGCCTTTTGAGGGGCTTTAACGTGTTAGCTCCGTCCTTCAAAAGGCCTTACCGCCGGAGACGGAAATCTGTGAGGTAAGGTGGGGTGTGAAATTTTTAGGGTCGATTTTTTCTAACCCCTTCCTTCCTTGTGAGAAGGCAGTATCGCTGCAGATGCTGGTTGTCCGAAGGGAAACTCCCTTCTGCTACCACACCCCTCTACAGTCAGCAGTACGACTTCACCCTCAAACTTTGAGTTGCTGCCTTTAGTCCAACCTTTCTCCAATCGACCTGCCTGACATGGTAGTACCTACAGGAACATACATTCCAGCCAACAATGCTCGGTTGAATTATCACGATAAGCAAGCCTGACCACCACGTCAAGGTAGCAGCTACGGTCAGTTACTGTCTACCCGCAACCAACTTGGATGGGAAATTGAAGCAAGTCGACCAAATCTTAATGATGTTAGTAATGATGTGCCCCTCAGATGCCCCGGTATGGCCGAGAGCGGGGTGGGTTCGCCCTCCCTCTCGAAATACTCTCACACGGCCTCTGCCAGGTAAGTCCTACTCACTGCCTTCTCGTGGCATTACTGTTGTTTACGAAAATGAGAGGACGGAAAGCGAATGTCCGGCTCTTTAACCGGATCCCAAACCAATGGTGCACATGGGCTCCAGTATCCTGAGGGAACAAATGGCGTATGAACCAATTTTTGGTCACCGGCTACCATGGGACTGCATCTCCTTACGATGCTCCACTACTTTGTGGGTTAGACCTTTAGGTCAAAAGCTCGGGGTGTGGCCCCCTAAGATAACCACCTGCTTCAGTCTGAACACCCGGGCAGCATAACAGCCCACAAGCAAATGATGAACTCTCTACATCTATGGAAACTACTTTTCTCGCTTCGTCAGTCAGTCAGTAACAATGTAGAACTTCGTGCGTACGTACATCAGTTCGAGTTGCCACACCACATTAGCACAGAGATGCCGTGGTCGATTCAAATCCCGTAGTGGTAGAGGTAATAAGAGTATAAGTAGTAATCGGGAAGATTAGTGTTTGGAGATGTTATTTAAAGAGTATAATACAGTGAAATAAATTTTGGAAGAGAAAAAAAGGAGACAAGGAGTAATAAGGAGATCAAAATTTGGGAGAACGCAAAGACTGTATGCACCTGCGCCATTGCAAACGATTTTGAGCCATGTCATTCAGGGTCTCTAACCATCGGTTGCCATCATCCCCAACCAGGTAGTCTACACCTACCAACATGACTCAGTCCACCTGTCAGTGACTTCATGGATTTGTGCCATGTTTTGGTCTGGCCACCCCTAGCTTTCTTCCAACCTACTCCTATACCGCTGAACATCGCACGTCGAGTCAGTCGGTCGTTGGGCATACATAACACGTGTCTCAGCCATCTCAACTGATGAAGTTTCACCACTTCATCAATCGATTTGCCATCCTTACCTAGTACCCGTTTCCTAACAACTGCGTTACTTACTCCATGGTCCCAGGATATACGAGCAATATTTCGAAGACACCTATGATCAAATACTAGTAACCTACGGATGTCCTCTACTCTTCCCGGCCATGTTTCACTGCCATAAAGTAGGACGGAACGAACTGCTGTGCAGTAAACACGTCCTTTGGTTGGTAGGTGGATATCTCGTCTACGCCATAAATGACCCAAGTTGGTAAAAGCTATTCGAGCCTTCTGTATCCGTGCTGGACCAGACCAGACCACAATGGCTGATGAGACTTCCAAGATAAGTGAAGCGATCGACACGCTCAATTACTTCACTCCTTATCATTAGTTCGGGTGTCAATGCAACCCAATCCTGAAGCAACATTTTGCATTTCGAGGGAGAGAATCGCATCCCGAACATGCTTGCATTGTTGCTTAGAGTGGTCAGAAGACTCTAAATTTGTCAGCGTCTTCACCAAATAAAACTATGTCATCAGCATATTCTAAGTCAACAAGTGAACCTCCCGGTAGAAGTTCAACCCCTGGAAATCTAGACGACGAAAGTGTCATCTCTAAAAGTACGTCAATGACAAAGTTGAACAAGAATGAAGAGAGTGGACAGCCCTGACGAACACCACTTGAGGTAATCAATTCTGATGACAGTTCGCCATAAGCTCTCATTCTACCAGTTGTGTTCGAGTAGAGAGCCTGAATAAGGTTAATGTACTTCTTTGGTACTCCTTTCAGTGACAAACACTGCCATAGAACCTCACGATCAACAGTCGAATGTTGCTTTAAGGTCGAGATATACTACGATTGTGCGGCGTCTGAACGTGTGTCTGTGTTCTAGAACCTGACGTAGTGTGAATATCTGGTCTATACAACCACGTCCAGGTCGAAAACCGGCCTTAATTTCTCTAGTCTGCTCTTCACGAGCTTTGGTTAGGCGTCGAAGTATTATTGAAGCTAATATTTTAGACACTATATTTGTCAAACTGATTCCTTGCTTCGAATAACAATCAAATGATTCAAACTATTATCACTACTATTATTGTTATTATTATTATTATCATTTACTACGACATTATTCACCCTTTTATTCCTACTCTGTCTATGCTTACTTTTTCGACTTATACAGCAGCTCGTCTATGATGGAAATTCGACTGTATCTAAACGTTCTCGAGTCACTGTCCGGTTGAAAATGGTATGTTGCCACCAAATATGAGTACTGAAGCAGCTTTTCTTAAACCACGTACATCATTCAAACTGGCTGCCTTCAACGTACACTTATGCAGGTCAGACAACAGATAGGGCTGGCTATGTCTTTAGAAAGTCTTAATATCGATGTTTGATGCCTATCTGAGACCCGTATTCAAAACTCTGCTGAAGTACTACAAATTCGCTCTCCATCTGTCGCTTCGAAAAGCTTCCTTTACGTGTGCTTATCCGGGGACCCTGTGGCATCTTCGTCTGGTCTTGCTGGCGTTGGTGTCACACTAAGCGCTAGAGCTGAGGCAGCACTAATCGACTGGATCCCCATTAACAGTCCGTTGTGTGCTGTCAGATTAGAAAATTCCATCAAAGTGAGAAGAAATCGGCGTGAGAAACGACGTCTTTTCGTCATCTCCGCCTATGCCCCGACAGATTGCAGCCCGGATGCAATCAAGGATGAATTCTATCACCAGTTAACTGTTCTCCAGAAAGTGCGTTCGACAGTTATTGTAGTACTAGCCGGAGACTTGAATGCTCAGGTCGGGCGTCTAGGCACAGAAGAGAGTCGTTTAGTTGACCGATGGCGACTTGTTGGTCGCAGGACAGATAACGTGGACCGTCTACTGCAACTGTGCACAGACCACAACCTGTTTCTGGCTAGCACTAACTTTCGGCACAGTCATCGCCGACGTGCCACCTGGCGTCCTCCCTCTGCATCTCAAGCCTGGACTCAGATTGATCACATCGCGATCAGCTACCGCTGACGTGGTTGTGTACAAGACTGTCGCTCCTTTTGGAGTACCTATCTGGACTCTGACCATGCTTTGGTCTGCGCCAATCTTACCTTACTTTTCAGTGGACAACGAAGTGACCGCCACCAAAGGACTGATGTTGGTAAGCTGGTTGCAACTTCTGTTGCTAGTAAGTATCGAAAGGAGCTAGCTTTTAGGCTAGCTACCATTCCACCGTAAAGTATAGACGAGCATTGGTCGCAATTGCATGACGCTATCAAAATGGCGAGTAAAGTCAGTTGTGGGTTCGCGAAACGTCCCGCTTATAAGCACTGGGTTTCTTCAGGCTCCTTACAATTCATTGAAGCCCGTCGATCTACTCCGGATGACCGTGAGTTTGACCACAAACGAAGGTTGTTACGTAAGGAAATTGGGCAAAGTTTGCGTAAGGACCGAGAAGCCTGGTGGTCGGAGCGTGCTAATGAGCTGGAAGCAGCAGCTGCATCTGGTAATTACCGAAAGCTCTTCCAACTCATCCGAGCCACTGGCAGCAGGAAGTCTTGTGTGAGTGAAACAATCTGCGAGGATGACGGGATTCCAATCACTAACATCCATCGACGTCTTGGACGATGGGAAGAATTTTCCGAAGGGCAGTTCAACTGGCCTGCTGCTCCGGCAACATCGGTCAAACTGTCCTGCCCTCATTGGCCGGTGACGACTGATCCACCAAATGAGGCGGAAGTCCGCAAGGAACCCCAAACCTTGAAGTGCTACAAATCACCTGACCCAGATGACTTACCTCCGGCTCTTTTTAAAGATGGTGGTGACTTTCTGACTAAGGAACTGACTGTGTTGTTTACAAAGGTCTGGGAGCTAGAGAGTGTACCAACGTCATAGAATGAGTCGATAGTTGTCCCTATCTTTAAAAAGGATCCACGTCGTTCCTGTAACAACTATCGGGGGATAAGTCTACTTCCCATTGCGTCCAAGCTATTGGCTTCCGTCATACTTCGTAGGTTGTTTAAAACCCGAGAAAGATTTACTCGCGAGGACCAGGCTGGGTTTCGTTCTGGTTGAGAATGTATTGATCATATCTTCACCCTCCGCCAAATGTTAGAACACCGCCATACTTATCAAAGGCCAACAATCATAGTGTTTCTTGACATTAGGGCTATCTTCAATTCGTTGGACAGGACTGTTCTGAGGGACTGTCTATTGAAGAACGGTGTGCCTGGGAAGTTTATTAACATCTTAAAAGCCCTGTGTACAAACAATTCAGGCAGATTGAGGGCATACAACCTCTCTCCATTGTTCCATTCGAGCAGTGGGGTTAGGTAGGGTTGCCCAGTCTCACCATTTCTCTTCAACTGTGCCATCGATGACATTCTGGAAACAGCTGTGATGGATGCAAGTAATGGCGGTGTGGATCTGTTGCCTGGAGAAAGACTTCTCGACCTTGATTATGCGGATGATATTGTCTTACTGTGCGATAATGCCCAAGCCATGCAATCCGCACTTAATCAGTTGGCAGTCAGTGTCCGTAGGTATGGTATGTGCTCTGCACCTTCGAAGTTCAGAGTACTTCTACAAGACTGGCAGGATTCTAATCCTGTACTCACTCTGGATGGTGAGCAGATAGAAGTAGTCGAGAAGTTCGTGTATCTGGGTAGCTGCATAAGTGCTGGTGGGGGTGTGAGTGATGAGATCAATGCACGTATAGTGAAAGCCAGAGTGGCTTATGCCAATCTGGGCCACCTTTGGTGCCTTCGTGATGTTAGTCTGTCTGTAAAAGGTTGGATCTACAACGCGTCAGTGAAAGCAGTTTTGCTCTATGCTTGTGAAACCTGGTCTCTCCGAGTTGAGGACGTTAGACGACTCTCTGTGTTCGATCATCGTTGTCTCCGAAGGATTGCCGACATCCAGTGGCAACACCATGTTAGTAATGCAGAGGTTCGGCATCGTGTGTTCGGGAGCAGAGACGACAATGCAATTGGTGTCACCATCTTGAAACACCGACTTTGGTGACTTGGACATGTTCTACGAATGTCGTCCCAGAGAATTCCATGTCGTGCATTATTTGCCGACTCTGGGACTGGTTGGAAAAAGCGGAGAGGTGGTCAATATATGACATGGTGTCGTGGCATGAAAGAAAGCTGCAAAGGACTGCCTTGTGTTGGTCCTTCACGACTTTCTGGCTGGGGTCCGAGAGATGGTGCTACACAGTGGCTAGAGACGTTATCAGATATGGCTCAGAATAGAAGCCAGTGGTGGTCCTGCTGTAACCTTCTTTTACTTTCTCCATAAAAAGTGGTCGTGTCTTCCTTAACTGAAAGATTTCTTCTGATTGTACCTTTCCTTTCCCCCATTTTTACCATTGTTATTATCACACCACCTTACATCAATCTCTTCGTTGTCATTCTCTTTTTTTCCTTCCCCTTAAATTCTCATTGTTTTGTGTGGCGCATTCTTGTACCAATATTTATGTATTCAAATAAAATGAAATGAAATAAAAATCTTAATGATGTTGATGAGGCTATGAGTGACCTTAAGTGATGGATTAGCTCCAGAAATGTTTAGCGATGGTGGCCCAGTTTTAGCTGCGACACTGGCTGGGATACTAGCTAGAATTTGGAAACTGAACGTAATCACATCTGGTTGACCTTGGTTGATGATCGTCACAGTTTGCAAGAAAGAGTGGCCTAGCAGAGTGGTCCTAGATCCCAAAAGACAACTACCCAGATAGCTTCAGATGAGTTAACTCCATACTTTTAAGGGCTTGCCCCAGGAGACGGAAATCCGTGGGATAAGGTGAACTGTAACATTTTAAGGTAGACCTTTCCGAACCCTCTCCTTCCATATGGGAAGGCTACGTTGCTGAAGATGCCAGTTATCTTAGGGAAACACTTTAGTGACGTCACATACCATGAACTTGCTGATTTTAATATTTCGGCTCTGCAAACAGCCTTTCTGGTACGGTAGGACCCACGGGAAGGAAAATCTCAACCAATATAGCCCGACCAGGCCATTGAGATACGCAAACCGGATCAGCAGATTAAGGCAGCAGCTACAGTCAGTAAACAATGAAAGCGTAATTATGAAAGCATAATTAAATAGATAAAAAGTGGATGTATCTGAACCAATCTGACTGATACCATGCCATGTCATTCAACATCTTTAACCACTAATTTTGGTCATCACAAGAAACCTGGTCAGGTAGTCTGCATCTGCTAACATCTATCAGATCAAAATTCTATGACTTAATGAGCTGATTCCACGATTTAGATATTTCATCATATTATAAACAAACAACTGACAAACAATAGGCTCATGCAAATTAAATACAATTTACAACAGAAATCAATTTCTGAACAATCGAATCTCTATATTAACATACATAATTAGAATATTTACAAAGACACGGTGTACATAACGCTACAATATTGTCTCAATAGTTAGAAAAATTGATTTGATAAAATACTAGGATGACTGACCCGATTGATAATTTGTTCATGAGACAAATCCTCAAGTTAGGAATAGAACAGAATTTAAAGGATGAAAAAGTGTCCAACTGACTATATATATAACGGAATCAAGGCTGACCATACAAAAAAATACCTAACTGGTATATTATGATCAAGAGTTACTTAACAAATCACAAATAACTAACCAAGAATAAAAATAATTGTCACAAAGTAACCAATATTCCTTCAACATTATCCACTGTATTAAGTTCTTTATATAAGGTTATAATATAACCTTGTTATTCCTAGAACCTGTTACAATCCTGAAAAGTATGTCTAATGGATTATTCATAAAATAAACATATCACGACAAATAATTAAAAAATAAACTATAAGTTGTCTATTTGCTAACTAGTGACAAAATTAAATTGATTGTTTATTCTATCGAGAGTGTTAGATGTAATGTTTTTTTTACATTCCTATTTGAAGTGAACAGTAACTGGCCATCAGAAAAGAAGTCGTTGATGGTCACATATTAAAAAATTGTTTCTCCAATGAATATTTGAACACATCTGAAGTCCTATTTGTTGTGACATACAATAACTGTGAGTTAACTGAAACACAAAGAAATACATGCTATGTTTTACTTAAGTCTATTATGAAAAAGAAGGGGACACTGAATTTGTAATAACTTACGAAAAAGTTCAAACTATGAGGTCCAGTTGGTCTGAAGACCTACAGATTGGAAGAGGAAGCAATAACATAATAACAAGTTACTACATATATATTTACATCTCTGACATGAGCATCAGTTGGTGGATTTCCCAAAATGGAAATAATAACACTTAATAATTCTAAATAATAAAGATCGAGAAGGTTTATTCCGTGGCATCAAGTTCTTCTTCTGTTGCAACTGTAGCCTCGGCTTCTTCTTCATCCACAAGAAAATTATCACTGCTTTCTGCCTCGGCTATTCCGCCTGTAGTCATGGATTCGTTAAAATGTTGAGGTAGCTCACTTGAGGATTGTGTGACAGAATCCTGAGCTCTGTGTGAGTCAAATCTTCCACGTCGATGTAAGATGGAAATTGAGTTTCGATCAAAATTACTATTCTGAGGATCGCGATCAACACGTGTTCGATTACGTTCACCTTCAAGTGTAAGATCTCTTAATTGTTCATCTACAGTACGACGTAGGTATCTTTCATTCACTGGATTTGTAAAATTTCCAGCTCCAGGAACACAACATTGAGTATGAACATCATTCGATTGACTACAATGGCAAAACTGAAGATAAAAAAGTAGAAAAACCTACTTTGAATAATTGTTATGAAAATGACATAAGAATTAATTTGATAAGAAATAAAGAATCAATCAAGTGTAATCATGGTACGTAGAAACCGGATTGTTAAGAGATGAATAAAAAACTCTCGAAGGAGGAGGAACAAGTATAAAGCAAAGAAGTAAAATACTTTAAATTGCTTATTCGAGTAATAACAACAGTTGCAAGGTCACCTGAACGTGGTCCTCAAAATAGTGAGTTTTATCAAAGTGGGGATTTGTGAAGACTGTAGCACTTTTAATAGTTGAATTCATGAGTCGGTTCAATTTACATCATCATTATGATAGTAATCATATGCTCACTATTGAGTAGCTTCAAGATGGAATTCCTAAAGTTCTAGTGAGAAGTTGTGACCAGTGGAGTCCAGTCCGTGTTGGGTGGAGATAGTTATTTACCTCAGACAATGGATGGAGAGTTGCTCAAGATTATGGATCGATTGAAGTTAGGCATTAACGCTGTTGGATGCCATCTCAGTGGTCTAGAGACTAAACGTTTGCGCGTGAAACTGAAGGTCCTAGGTTCAAGTTCCGTGTGAGTGGTCATGAATGCTCACTGAGGGGCGAAACGGCCGTCCAGTACTCCCAAGTTTTCAACGGTGTTCTAGCTCAGATAGACTCATGAATTAAACTATAGTGGGTTTTGCTAGTTAAATGCAGTCAGTAAAGCAGACAATGAAACATCTTGAGAAGCATAAATATAGTTGCAAAAAATGTTAACTGATGGATATTTCGTCCAGTGATTTTTTAGTGCAATAAAGTAGTGGCGGAAAAACAAGTTATACCATTATAAAACCGACTATTTATTAAGCAATTCTTTGAAGCATTGTAAGTATACAATGACGATGTTAAGTGTAAAGCTAGTATATAAAGAAAATACATTAGTTGATAAGACGAACAAAAGTAATCAAATGAAGTAGTTACAAGTCACGATTAAACCCAGCAGTTCAGTGGTTAAGGAGTTCGATCTTCCTCCACCAAGCCATGGGTTTGAAGCTTGACTCACCTATCTCAGTATGGGTAACTGAGTAACATCACAAGCCCTTGTGCTTAAGGTGTTGTCCGAAGTCAGGTATATGAATGCGCAGCTGGTAGATGAATAAGTAAAAATTCCTCATTTTCGTTAAGTAGAAAACATCGAATATTCTAGTTGCCAGCCAAAAATGACTTCAGCGGACTGGCATCTAGTCAATAAGCCCCCAAATGCCCTGATGCGGCTGAGAGTGGGGAGAGCCGCTTTCCCTCTCGAAATGCTCTCACATGGCCACACGTATATAGCCCCTACCACGAAGTCCTACTCACTGCCTTCTCGCGGCGGGGGTGTTGTCCACGAAATTAAGACGAAAAGCGAATGTCCGGCGCTTTAACTGGGTCGGTGGACACCTGCTTCGGTTCGGGCACCCGAGCAATATCACAGCCCTCACACAAATTTGATGAGATGACAATTAATTCACAAATGTCTGGCGCATATGTGTCTGGCGCCCCCTTGTACTAATATTTAAGTATTCAAATAAATAAATAAATAAACAATAAGTCTCCCTTTTCATAAAGCATTCAAGCAGACTACGTATGTTTGTAGGAAATATGGTAGAGGTAGCTGGAAATGCGAACGTCGTGCAACTGTAGGTTTAAATTGTCACATTAAACCCCAGTAATGTAACAGCAACTTAATAAGAGAGCCGAAAGAAGTAGAAGGCAACGAAAGTATAGATAGAGACTAAGAATTATAGAAATATATCTAGAACATAAAGAATGATAATTTTCAACATCTATATCACGAACCAATTTCAAGTTTTATGATCCTAAACTATATTTTATTTATTTGTTCTAACATATAGATATTGGTACAAGGAGGCACCAAATACATATGCGCTGGTGACCAACAGTTAGTTCATACACCATTTCTTCATTCAGGATACTGGAGCCCATGTGCACAATTGGTTTGGAATCAGGGTTTTCCAACTTCCCTAGATGGACTCACCGTGTCCACTGGCCCGGTTAAAGCGCCGGACATTCGCTTTTCGTCCTTTCAATTGCGTAAACAACACCCCAGCCACGAGAAGGCAGTGAGTAGGACTACCCCGGCAGAGGCTATATATGTGTGGCCGTATGAGAACGTTTCGAGAGGAAGAGTGGACTCTCCGCACTCTCGGCCGTACTACGGCATTTGGGGGCAAAAACTATAGTTACCTTTCAGTGATTTAAGGCAACGGTGTACAAAAAGAGCCTACAGCTTTCGAAGGACTCAGTCTAATATTCTCATGTTTTAACTTTTTAGCGGAATACTAGTCTTTTAGGGTAATTTCACTTGTTACGAGTTAGGAGAGACTATCAAAAATATTGAGGTCCCTAGTTGGAACTTAGTCAGTAGTGTCTTTGTACTTTTAATTTGATGAAACAATATTTTTAAAGGATCCTAAATTATAACCGATAGGTGTAATAGGAATGTAATTAATTAGAGGGACGAATATTTCTTTGATGACCACCATTCACAGTAACTCCAAAGAAAAGCTTACTGTACACCCATACATGAGTATAAAAGTCAATGTGTTAGTTGCAGAAGTGATTGATTTACTTAACACACTGGAATTCGACATTTGTTATGCAAATATTTTGAACAGAACCATTTATCTGTTTGAATTATAGAGTGTATGTTTCATAGGACAATTTGTCCTGGAATCTACGTCCTAATGGCTATCGAAAACTCGGTAACTTAAAGCAGTAAACAGCAAGAGAAAAAGAATTAGTACTCTTACTCGATAGTTAACTACAATATGAATGTGAAGAGAGCAGTAAAACTTTTTAAAGGATGGGACGGAACAATAATTTTACGACTAGCGACAAGTGGTTTAAGAAGCACTGGCAATTTCGAAGATCTAACAAAACCTTTTTAAGGTATTTTTATAGGATAATTGATATTCCATTTAATAGCCTTTTCAACGTTGATGCACAAATTAGTATAGTTATCCCAGTTGTGGTTTGTCTCATATTTACAAGAAAGATGTGCTCATCATATGCTTGTTATAAAAGCCTAATGACGTGACTAGAACGGTAAAGTAGTTAATTTACATAAGATTCTACAATGTAACCATGTACACACCTGCACAGTTTCGTAATATGACTACTAAACCATTGAGAGGAGCAGATTATTTATTATTCTTTGAAGGCAAAACGAGGAGCACTAGAGGAATATCCATAGACTAATACAAAATGAGTTACAGGAATGAAAAATTTACCTTAGAAAGTTGTGCCTCAAATTCTCCAAAACAAGCTTCTACTTCAGCAATTCTAATTCTATCGTCATTAATGTGAGAAGCGCTGGAGTTGAAATCAGTGATCCTTGGTGGTTCAATGGGAGGAATATACAATACTGTGTTGTAGAGTGGCATCTCTAAGATCAGTCCCAGTTAGACTTATGGTTATTACTGATGTTGCTGCTTGCTGCAAGATCCTGAGAATGCTGATGAGTCAAATTAAGGTAGGCCAGATATGCGGCACACCCAGTTATTGCAGATAACCCGAAAGATATTACGACCTTATTCTAGACAAGTAAACATTAAAATTCATATTACTGGTTTGACGAAAAGTTCAAAGTTCAGAAGACGAAACAACGAAGTACTTTGACGACTCTCCTTATGTTTAGTCATACAAATACAACCGATGCCGTTACTGTTGATCTATCAGAGCGATTATTTAGAAAACCTAGAAATGAACAGAAGTACGGACTCTACACTCTGAGAACATACAATTGTATGTCAACGCTCCTAGGGTATCGTCCACTGATGGGGGTTGCGAGCACTTGAAGGTCAAACCGTTGCAAAATGATTGGTGCGTCCCATCGACAATTCGTGAAAATTTTCAGAAGCGGTCAAATCAAGACATTTTTAGATTTGAATTGAGTTCAGCCACACTGTGTCTGATAACGTTCATTCTTCAAGTAACGAAGACGATGCCATCGTGATGATGCATGATATAGGACGAATATTCATATCGCAGAACTAGAGGCGACTTGATTACAGTCTACAAATTGCTTAGTGATAAATTTGCACCTAACATATATGAGGGCATATGCCCTCATTTTTCTTGTCTTCCAAAACAGAGAATTTACGAGAACACTCCAAAAAAGTTCACAAGCCGAGAATAAATTACTTGTCAGCTGACTATCGACTTTCCCATAGAATCATCAACGAGTGGAATTCACTACCTCAGCACGTGGTTGAGGCTCCATCCGTCGACTCTTTCGAAAGAAAGTTGGATCAACTGAGAGACCACCATTGCCAGGACTAACATAGGCCATCGAGCCTCCTGTCCTTCCCAAACTGAAACTATTTTCCATCCATTGACATAACCCCAAAGGTCTCCTATGTTCGCCTTTAATTTCAACAACAAACCAAAATAAATCTGAAATACAGTGGAAAACCGGCATATTTTTGAAATTTTTTATTTAAAAGGTAAAGCGTATTATTGTACAACACTAGAGCAGAAGCTTAAGCATCGATTGTTTTGCATATCCAATGCAATTGCTAATTCATTGTTATTTGAAATTATCTGCAAAAGAACAAACACGTGATGTATTATTTATAAGGAATGTGCATTTATTCAAAAGTTCACTGACACTCAAACACACATTCTTACCACTTCTACAATTTCCCATGTAAGTAAAAAAGTAAGCTGTTTGAAAAATAATATTTATTGAAATGTAGGTAGAACATCAAAACAATTGCACGGTTATTGAGAATTGAGGTAGTCGTCCCGTGAATTCTGAATTTAAAAAAGGAAAAACGTCACAACCATATCTCAATGACATGCTTTGGTACAACCAAATACTTGTGGAGATCTACACAAAAGGTGGTAATGCTATCTGAGCTTGGTCTTTGGTAAAATCTCCACATAAATATACCTCTTCCGCATGCTTATGATTTATTTCCTGCAATACAATCATCTGGTGGCTAATATATCTAACTGTAGGAGGTGATATTAACATCATGGTATGTGTTATTATCATCTATAGCATATACATAATATTTACAACACTCAGGACACCTTATGTTTTCACTATAAACCTATTTCTGCCATAAAAGTCGAACAAAACAGTGAAAATCAACAGAAATTGTGATAAAGATGGGAAAAACAATAAACCTTACCATGGTATCGTTAGTTGTAACGCAGTTTTGGTAGCCTTGACGACAATACAATTTTTATGACGATATATGCCTGAATCTTGCTATTTCATATAAAATAAAAAATTTGTCTACCATCGGTGTTTATTTAAGTAGAAATAATTGCTAATCTGAGTTGCAAACACCGAAAAACTATTATAGCAGCACCTGAGTAATGAATTTTCAAGGACTTCGCGATACCATGTAACGCAAAATGGAAAAACCCCTTTTTACCTAATTATGAAAACGGAAAATAGACTTTCAAATTTATTCATAATGTATTTCGAAATTCGGTTGTGCACAAAGCAGAAATGAAAAAGTAGGGCGAAAAAGTGTCATGATACCCCTGAAGCGCTGCCCAATTGTATGCTAAGAGCGTAAGGTAAAAGTACCGCCAGGACGGCCTTCAGTGAACCAATCAGAACTAGGATTGCACCCTGTTTATATTCGCCCGAAATTAAAAGCACAGTGCTTTAGCGGATTAAACTATTTGCTTCTAGTTTTACTTTCAAGATTAACTTTATGGGAAGCTTGTGTTACTGCTGAGTATTTGTTGCCTTCATTAATAAATATAGGTGCATTGTGTTATCGGCTCACTTTTTCGTTTGTTCTCGTTTCTTGTTCACATCATTCACGCTACTCTGCCTTCTCCCCTACTAGCAAAGTACCTATTGGCTAGATACAAACCGCTACGGTGCAAAACAGCATGTTCAGTGGCAAAATAAATGGTGTTGTAAGTTTTCAAGATTGCTGCTGACCTCATTAGTTTTGCTTGACGCACAATAACTGGAAGCTCCCGGTTACTCATCTAAACCAGATCATCGTTAGATACGCCATGCTTCACACCCCTCACGCCAAAAACCAACTTAGATCACATACTTTTGGAAGTGTCGACTTTCTTCCAAATATTTCTTTGAACGCGTTCGTCCCTCACTTAAGTGGATCGGTATCGTTCGATTATAAAGACGTTCTGGACAGAGGGCTGTCAAACCTGGAATCTTCAGTGGCGAACTCGACGTGATCTGGCGCACCAAACGATAAATTGTAAGACTGTTCCTGGTTGTAACATTATATATATTATTTTTTAGGTATCGTGACATATTTGTATCCTCAAATATTTGGCTTATTTGTATATTTAATCCTCATTATGATGAAAGATACTCAAACCATTAAAGATCAAAGCTCTTACTTCCCCCACCTTTTAACTGATGCCATCCTGGCCTGATAATATAGTAGCCTGGTTCTACCATGTAGAAGTTGACGGATTTACTAAGTCATGTGTTTATGAAGTCTCATCCCCTAGTTGTGGGTTAGACCCAGTTACGATTAAATATATGATCAGTCCATGCTTCTAAACATTACCCGAAAAGTACTTTAAACCATACAAAACAGGACCAGAACCACCATGTGTAAGCAGCAATGTTGCACGTCATATCACGACTAAAGATCCACCTGTGGCCCGTTTCTCTCTCAAAAACCCAAGACTGGCCCGAAACGAATTTGATCTTACGACAAATCAAGGAATTATCCGGCTATCAAACAGCCTGTGAGCGTCTTCTTTGCATGTGTCCCCTAGAAAGAAGAGCAGTAATTGGCATCCAAATATGACTATTGACGAATCACTAAAAAGTCACACGTCATCACTACCACACATCCACATATTTGTGTTCTCAAAATTCATCTTGGTTAAAGAGCATAACCGAACTCATATGGCTGCACAAGACATTCTTAAAACTCCCATGATAACTTCCTTTGACGATGTCTCTCAGTTTGAGATATGCCAATAAATTTCCTGGGGATTCATCGATGACATATTCAGAGATCTCGAATTCGTACCGAGTATGTTGATGACCGCTTAATTACAGGTCCGGACAGAGAATACCATCTCAGCATCTGGACCTTGTTTTACGACTACGCCAAAATTGTGGTATTATTGTAAACATTCGAAAATGTTGAATTGGAACCGACATTTTTAACTTTCTCGGGCATACTACAGACGCTTAAAGTACTCGTCTTCAGCTAGAGTGACGGGCATTCTAGACTGCTTAAAACGGACCACAGCCAAACAACTGCGCACGTTTGACGAACTGTTAAGCTTTAATCGACAGTTCATACCTAATTGCATGTCTTCCATAAGATCTTTAATTAGCCAGCTTTGTGAACATGCGAAAGTCATCAACTTGCATGGTAGCGAGAAATCAAGTAATTTTTGCCAACCATGCATTTCAGTACCTGTGTATTTGAGAAACAACATATGCCGATTAATAGAAGCTCCCCCTATGGTATTTAAGATCACCATATTCCAGATATTCTCATCAGACGAGTCTTACTAACGTGATTTCGTCGTTGTTCGGTAGACTCGCAGCGCCAGTGAATAAGCAATTCGTGCTGAAAATTCCACAGGTATTTGGAGTTTGACAACGTTTTAATCAGTAACACCTCCTAATATGAATCGTACCCACCAAGTGAAATCAAAAGCGAGAAGCCAGGAGGTTCGAAGATATATTTGATAGCATATCAATATATCGAGGATTGACTGATCTAATCTGGCTTGCAATTGAAGTGGATGTTGAACACGGCGTTCCCACTAGTGATCTGATGCGGATACATGACCGAGTGCCTTCAGCTAGGTGAGTTCATCAAAACTAATGTGGTCAGCATCCAATGTCGAAGACTTACGAGGCTATTCATTTTATGGATTTATTTACCGCTAAAATTCCTTCGATTTGGAATGCGTAAGTTCCCTCTTCCTATTAGTTTGGATGAGTCTCACGCGAGAGTTCTAATGATCAACGTACTCTAATCCACCTGAGTGGGTAGTCTCTGTATCCTCCACGTTTTTCCCTTGTCCATGACAGTTCAGAAGTAGAACAGTCACTAATAATTTGCTTTCGTACTTAATTTTTGCATCGTGTGTCCCCCACCTGGACGCATATAGAATCCAGCTGTTAACTGTCGTCTGTGACCGCCTCAAACTGGAGAAAATTGAGGGTAATCTGCCTGCGATCCACATGCTGAGTCACTGTTTTTTTCAGCCTCGAGAATTTAACCGCGCGCTTCCATCCCTTAACGTAGTATACTGCATTATCAGTATTTTTCTTTTATGGGATGCCTTGATATCTCTACCGGGGAAGAATTTCCTGTGTCATCCTTCGGAATGTTTCTGACAAGAATATCATCAGGCGCTAACTCACATCCCCTACAGATTTCAGCAAGTGACTATCTACAGAACATCATCCATGCCAGCAGTGCTAGTGAACAGTATTATAACCCAGTGAAGATTAAGTTACAGGTAACTTCCGAAGACTGTTAATAGACTAATATTCTATAAATGTTCTGATTGTATAATTATTCAACAATTACATTACGTATATTTATATTACTCTTATTATAAGCTTTATTTTGACCTATAATTTATTATTATACGATTTACGGTTCTTAATCTATGTTCAGTCTATTAATTACTATCTCCCGCGTTCACAGCCACTTTTTGGCTCATTTGTGTAAACATGTTATTTTCTAATTTATGGTGCGTTGTGGTCTGTCTGGTTGATATATAAACCGAGTATGTTTGAAATAAACGATCTGCTCTGATTCGAAGCTGGTATTGTGTTCTGGACTCAAGTGGAAGGGCTCGAAGGACATAGGACCAATAAGGACGCTAAACTACACACACAGGTTGAACGTCATTGGTTGGCCTAGTGTGAAGATTCGTATAATTCGTATTCGGATTGGTAGATAATTCGTGTGGTAGAAAAAGGTAGACATCCAAGGTCATAACAATTGGCGACGGGGATTTTGGCAACAAACAAAAAAATACAAGTGGTGACTCAGATTTTGGAAATAAATTAACTGTTATAATTGCCGGTGATTTTTGGAGTTAATATTATTATTGGCAGTAAAAAAATATGTCAATTTCTCTAGAACAATTACAATTTTTATTACAACAGCAGCAGCAGATGTTAGCTTCTCAACAGAGACTCTTGGAAACACTTTTGGGGAAACTATCTATCTAAAGAGAGATTCCAGAACATAAAAGTATCGAGTCATACCTTAATCCAGTTTCAGAATTTATATTTGATGCAGACAATGGTCGCACTTTCGAAGCATGGTTTGGCAGAATTGAAGATATTTTCCGAGTTGAATTTGCTGAGATAGATGACGCAATGAAAGTCCGTCTGCTATTACAGAAACTTGGTCCTGATGAGCATCAAAAGTATAAAAACCATATCCTGCCTAGACATCCGCGAGAAGTTAATTTCGATGAAACTGTTAACATCCTAAATAAAATGTTTTGTTAACGGTCGTCTTTATTCCGTATCCGGTATAACTGTCTACAGCTGACTAAAGAGGCTGATGAAGATTATACTACGTACGCCGGAAGAGTAAATTTACAAGCAGAACGATTTAAATTCAATGTGTTAACCAGTGATAAATTTAAATACTTATTATTCATTTCTGGTCTGCACTCTCCTGTTGATGCTGATTTTCGCGTGAAGTTGTTATCCCGTATGGAACATGATGATGAAATGACGTTACAAACTATCACCACTGAATGCCAGCGATTAAATAACTTAAAACAAGATACAGCTATGCTGGAAACCAAATGTGCTGCGCCATCTAATTCTGTTCATGCCGTTAAAACAGGTCAAAGACAAAATAGTACCAAAAGTCATAAATATCACTCGAAAACTCCTAAACCTGCAACTAAATGTTGGTATTGTGGTGCGTGGCGTTTCTCAAGATTTTGCAGGTTTAGAAATCATAGATGCACTATATGCAATAAAGTTGGCCACAAAGAGATAGTCTGCCGAACTAGAGAAAGTTTGAGATCAAAACGAACCAGACGTCCGCATCAGTACCAAAATAAGTATATAAACAGCGTATATTCTACATTGGCTCTAAGCGTAGCGGATAAAAGTAGATATGTGGAATTAATTGTTAATGATGTTCATATTCGATTGCAATTGGACACAGCGTCAGATATCACAGTAATCTCGAAACGAACGTGGTATTTAATTGGGTGTCTGAAAGTATTACCAACAGAGCACACTGCACGGAATGCGTCCGGAGATATATTAAAACTTGTGGGAATGATAAAATGTTCTGTTAAATTCCGAGGTAATTACTTTGCAGGAAATCGTTACTTAACGAACAGACATGAGTTAGACCTTATTGGTATAGACTGGATAGATAAACTAAATTTGTGGGATGTACCATTAAATGAAATATGCACAATGAAAAGCGCAAATAATCCTAGAAATCCACCTACAGTTCATGTAACCAAGAAAGTTGTAACGATAGATCTTTTGCAGAAACATAAAAACTTGTTCCAGAATAAATTGTGATGCTGGACAATTGAGAAGGCAAAATTATACCTACAACAGGATGTAAAACCTGTTTTCCGTCCAAAGCGTCAAGTTCCATATGCAGCTATTGATAAAGTCGACAATGAATTAGACCGACTATAGAAGCTAGGTGTTATACAACCTGTTAATTATTCGGCATGGGCAGCACCGATTGTAGTAGTTCAGAAAGCGAGCGGAGCTATTCGCCTTTGTGCAGATTTCTCAACAGGATTAAATGACGCTTTACAAAATCATTCATACCCATTACCTTTGCCAGAGGATTTATTTATTAAAATGAACAGTAGACGTTATTTTGCTAAACTTGATTTGTCTGAAGCTTACTTACAGGTGGAAGTTGACGAAGATTTAAAGGAGTTATTAACCATTAATATCCACCGTGGACTTTATCGATTTAATCGATTACCATTTGGTGTTAGGCCAGCTCCTGCAATTTTCCAACAAATAATGGATACTATGGTGTCTAACGTCGAAGATGTAGCAGTTTATTTGGACGATATTATAGTTGTTGGCTCTTCCGCGCAGGAATTAATGCGTCGGTTAGATGTGGTGCTCACTAAAATATCACAAGCTGGTTTTCAGTTAATAAAAGAAAAGTGTGAATTTTTGCTCGAGTCTGTTAAATACCTTGGATATATATTTGATAAAGATGGTCGTCGACCGGATCCAGACAACATAAATGCTATCAAAAATATGCCCAGACCAACTGAGGTTAAAACCCTTCGTTCATTCTTGGAGATGATTGGTTATTATAGTGTGTTCGTACCCCAGATGTATAAATTGCGACACCCACTAAATCAACTCTTGATAGCTAATACAACATGGCACTGGACAAAAGAATGCCAAGATTCTTTCGATGAAATAAAAAGGATTTTATCTTCTAAACTGTTGCTGACTCATGATAATCCTAAGCTTTAAATAATTGTAGCCGCCGACGCTTCAAACTATGGAATCGGAGCTGTTATCAGCCATCGTTTTCCTGATGGCAAAGAAAAGCCAATTGCTCATGCATCCCGAATTCTTAACTTAGCTGAGCGGAAATATAGTCAGATTGAGAAAGAAGGACTAGCTTTAGTTTTTGCAGTAAAGAAATTTCATAAAATGATTTATGGTCGTCGATTTACCCTTTTAACGGACCACAAGCCGCTCTTATCTATATTTGGATCTAAGTCAGGTATTCCTGCATATACAGCGAATCGATTACAACGCTGGGCTATTACGTTGCTTGCTTATGATTTCTAAATCCTATATAAATCAACTGAAAAGTTTGGTCAAGCTGATGTTTTATCCCGATTAATCGCGAATCAGAAGCAGAAAAGCGAAGATTCTATTATCGCAACGATATCGTTGGAAAATGATATTCACCATATACTGCAAGTTGCCATAAAAGCAACACCGTTATCCTCTGAAGATGTTAAACGCTATACCCAAGAAGACGATGAATTGAAGCAGATTATTAGATACCTCGAACATGGTTGGCCTGCCCATATAGACGACAAAAATATTGAACAGTATTCCCACCGTCGAAATTCTCTATCACTTGTGGATGGATGTTTGATGTTTGGGAATCGAGTAATTGTGCCCACAAATGTACGCCGTAAAGTGATGTCACAACTGCATGCCGCACACCCAGGGGTAGCACGGATGAAGGCACTTGCACGTGGGTATGTATATTGGCCGAACATTGACGCTCAGATCAAAGAATATGTTGAGAGATGTTCTGCGTGTGCAAAAGCTATCAAAGTCCCTCGAGAGACAGAAATGCAGAGTTGGGGAGTACCAACAAAACCGTGATCAAGAGTACATGTGGATTTTGCCGGTCTCATAAATGGGAAACAGTACTTGGTGATTGTTGATGCTTTCTTACAATAGCCAGAGATCCACTACGTTAAGTCTCTTTCGACAAAAGCTACTATGGAAAAACGGAGACAAGTATTTAGCTGCTTTGGGTGTCCAGATGTATTAGTATCTGATAATGGACCACACTTCACCTCCGCTGAATTCTCGAAGTTCTGCATTGCCAACGCCGTTAGGCATATAAAGACACCCCCATACCACCCGCAGTCAAACGGTCTAGTCGAGAGGTTCGTAGATACATTTAAAAGAGCAATACTTAAAGTCGAAGGAAAAGGTGAAATAGACGAGATGATTCAAAGATTTCTACGGACATACCGAGCAACACCAAACCCAACAACAACAAGAAAGCCCAGCAGAAGCAATTTTTGGAAGAAAGATTAGAATACCTATAGAACAAATGAAACCTAAACCTAAAGCCAACCTCCACAAGAACAGACGAATGGAACAGCAATTCAACAAGCGGCATGGTGCATTGCCCAGAAGGTTTAAGGTGGGACAAGCGGTAATAACAAGAGATTTGACGGGAGTAAAGCCAACTTGGAAGTTTGGCATAATAATACGAAAAAAGGGAAAGTTATCTACGAAGTAAAAGTTGGACAAAAGATATGGGTACGACATGCAAACCAGATACAGCCAACCAGACAAGAGCGGGAGACAGAAAATGCTACAAAGTCGAATATACCAATAAATATATTAACT
Source organism: Schistosoma margrebowiei (assembly GCA_944470205.2). NCBI lineage: Eukaryota > Metazoa > Platyhelminthes > Trematoda > Strigeidida > Schistosomatidae > Schistosoma > Schistosoma margrebowiei. Next base: position 4,521,156 of record OX104024.1, read on the forward strand.
GAGTCGAATAGTGAAATTAAAAATGATCCGAATAATAACAACACGTATGCAACATTCCCAAGGAGGTCGCAGCGCATCAGACGAAGACCTAATCGAATAAAAATAAATCCTACGGATCATTATTATTTCTAATGCTTCAAAAAAGGGTAGGTGTTATAACCCAGTGAAGATTAAGTTACAGGTAACTTCCGAAGACTGTTAATAGACTAATATTCTATAAATGTTCTGATTGTATAATTATTCAACAATTACATTACGTATATTTATATTACTCTTATTATAAGCTTTATTTTGACCTATAATTTATTATTATACGATTTACGGTTCTTAATCTATGTTCAGTCTATTAATTACTATCTCCCGCGTTCACAGCCACTTTTTGGCTCATTTGTGTAAACATGTTATTTTCTAATTTATGGTGCGTTGTGGTCTGTCTGGTTGATATATAAACCGAGTATGTTTGAAATAAACGATCTGCTCTGATTCGAAGCTGGTATTGTGTTCTGGACTCAAGTGGAAGGGCTCGAAGGACATAGGACCAATAAGGACGCTAAACTACACACACAGGTTGAACGTCATTGGTTGGCCTAGTGTGAAGATTCGTATAATTCGTATTCGGATTGGTAGATAATTCGTGTGGTAGAAAAAGGCAGACATCCATGGTCATAACAAACAGTACACATTTTCCTGAGATATTTGGGTTTTCTTTGAGGCCAATTAAGTGCTATATTGACTAATGGCTCTTATTGAGCTTGTTAAGTGATAATATTCACACCTCCAGGAACTGGTTCGAAGCCGTAAGATGATTAATTCGAATGTTTTTGTCAAGGTTGGAAAGATGAGTTTGAGAATGCCTTATATGTTCATTTGTGTGCAAAACATCTACGGTGAAACTTAGTTCTACAGCAAATTAAAAGATCTCTTTGTATGTAACGTTCTATACGTGATTACATTTACACTCACTATCTACTGTTTATTTGCATCAATTATGACTGAACTTCACTTGTAATTAATTGGCATTTCCGTTAGCTTTGGCGTCCAAGCACATGTTACTTAGATTGTTCTTTTTTCTGCTTTATTAGCGTCCGCATCTGATTGAAGGGTATAAGTGTTGCGATACCTGGCTAGCGATCTAACTCCATGAAAAGTAACGATAAATGAGCCGCAAAATATTTAAACCTCAATTTATATTCTGTATACTATATTTAGGCTAACTTCGGTGGACAATAGAAGTCAAGTTCGAATTTCATTGAAAGAGTTGTTTATTTTATATAAATCATTTTGTGGCTCGATTCATAAGTGATTCGTTGCTTACCGAATCTCGTTCAGTAAGTCGGAGATTTCGAAAGCTTAGTGGGCTCCAGTATGTTATCAACGTTCAGTATCAGTAGTTATCGTATGATATGAAGGGACAAATCAGCCTAACTGTATGTTTACTCTGCTTCCTTTCTTTCTCTGCTTTTTCTCCATATGGATCGGTAGTTCATTCCAGTCGTAGGTCAAACAAATGTTGATCACCAACCTAGGTGATAAGTGTTGAACGATTGTGGGATCTACTTGAAGTGGACGGGAATGGTTGAGACATCTACTGCTTTCAAATAAACACCGACAACACATGTTACAGTTTTCTGAGAAAACACGATGGGTAGCACTATCCGTGATGAAAACCCCAACTTTAATTTTCAACCCCAACGTCAAACTGCAAACTCTAGCCATAAATCCCCACACTAATCTGTTGCCCCAATTTCACTCACACACTCACAGCAAGTTCACAATCAAGAGTTTGTCAATCATGGTGAATTCGTATGATGCTCAGTAATATTGCCCACCACCTCGAGATGTCTAGTTGGGCTCATCTACGGGAAACCCACTGTTGACATCGAGTACGACAATCGTACGCTGTAAGGATTATCCCGCTCTACGCGTACCGGATTCCCCCATATCCTGATTCTAAGGAACTTCAATCTCCCTAGAGTCAATTTCGTGGAACATACGTATATTGGAGGTAAAAACCCAACTGAAGCTCGGTCCTTCAACCTCATTAAGGATCTGGGATTATTCGAAATTATGAAGTCGGCAACTCCTTGGATAAACTTTCAGATACCGTCGTGCTTAGACTGGGTATACATAAACGAAGAACTCCTTGTTGAAAACCTCCCAGTCCAGGCTCCACTGGGGGAAAGCGATCACGCCGTTGTAGCCAAATTGAGATAGTATATCCCACCAACAAAAGGCTCTGGAATTTCAAATATTTGAATGTTTCAGCCTTACAGGACTATCTATGTTCACACTCAATTTGATATGGATGCTCATTGAGATTTCTTACTGCACATGTTCTTATGTGCTACCAATCAGTCAATTCCTCAAATGGTCACCAAAAGCTACATTCAACATACAATCATCAAGAACCGCACTCTTCGTTTGTTAAGCTGCAAAAAACACTCTTGGGCGGAATACAAACGAACTGATAACAACGGAGCGTACAGGCAATACAAACATATGAGGAACATATGCACGAAGGCTATAAAAGAAGACAGGCTTCAGTACCAGATAAAGCTTATGGATAAGTTTCTCTCTAGTCCAAAAAGCTTATTCCGTTATGCAGCCTCCCCGACTGCTAGGTCCTAATGGCCTGACCAATAACAACGGCGATGCCGCTAACGTTTTGGTTTAACAATACTCTCGGACATCTCAACCGACCCATATCAACTATACTGATGAAAGCTTTATCGGCAACTGCACCGGACTTTCCTAAGTGAACCTGAGCGCTAACTTGATGTTCCGGAAACTGCAGCATTTAAGAAAAAACGCTCCTTCTGGCCCAGATACTGTTCATTCTGCTATACCTAAGGAAGGAGCTTCAATCCTGTCAACCCCGCTTGGTGTGATTTTCTCACACTCGCTAAGCCGAGGCAAACTACCAGAAAATTGGAAGCCGGTCAACGCAGCGAACCTCCAAGTTACCGACCGGTGGCTTATCTCTCTATACCTTCAAAAATCATGAAGTCCCTGATATGCGATGGTATACACGACTATTTATTATCTTTAAACTTCTCACTTCTCGACATTTTAAGGTCTGAGATAACTTCATTTTCTCTCAGGCTATGGAATGTCCTAACAATAACCCTAGAGCTCAGTACTAGGACCTCTACTCTTCTTGATTTATATAAACGATCTTCCACTACAGTTATCGTCAAACTTATTACCTTTTTCTGATGACGTGAAACTTTGGAGAGAGAGATACGCATCCGAGAGGATACACTGGCAGTCCAAAAGGATCTGACTGCACTTCAAAGTTGGGCAGGCAATAACGGACTTACATTTAACGCTTCAAAGTGTAAAGTAGTCCATCTGCGACATTTTGCAGACTACGGTTACAACTCAAGAAACTTCTCTGTGGAATTATCCCAAGTTGAAAAATATTTAGGAGTCCTTGTAACCTGTGATTTGAAGTCTTACACTAAGTGACAAAAATGTCTTTCGAGCAAACTTTGCACTGGTAACATCGAAGTGCATTTTTGGCCAGTTTGACGGAACAACTTTCCACATAATCTTCAACAGAAACATAGTATTTCCTCCCTCACTACAGAAGGATAAGGACACTCTAGAGCGTATCCGACGGCGAGCCACTAAATCAGTTCGGGGAATCAAATTCAAGCCTTATGAAGAGAGCCTTCAATCACTAAACCTTTAGTCGTTAGAGTATAGGGATTCTAGTGGTGACCTCTTAATGGTTTACAGTATTCTTAACACTTCTGGACATCCCCTTAAACACCTACTTAAGCTTAGTCCTAATACAAACCTAATGAGTAACACCCAGAAATTGGAGATACATCATAGCAGAACGGACTTTAAATACAACTTCTACTCCTTAAGAGTTGTCGAATGCTGGAATTCGCTGCCGACTGAACTAGTTCAAGCGACTTACCAGGAGTCCTTTAAGGAGGAAACCTGACCTATTTGAGGATGATACAGGTATTCAGTGTTTGACAACGCTTCTACCAGTAACACCTTCTAATATACTTTGTTCCCACCGAGAGAAATCAAAAGACAGAGTCGAGGAGATCGGAAGAGTGTATTTGGCGATAACCAATATATCGGGAATCTCTGATCTAATCTGGCTGGTGATTGCGGTTGATGTTGAGCACAGCGTTACAACACGTGATCTGGTGCGGATGCATGACCGAGTGCCTTCAGCTAGATGAGTCCACTAAAACATATGGTCAGCATCCAATGTCGAAAACCTACAGAGCTATTTAGTTTGGGGATTTATTTACCGCTACAGATCACTCGCCCCCTAGTGTGGCAGTGATGACCCTAAGACGTGGCCAGCCAGAAGTTTAAATCCAACGAGTTTGTCGTTGATAAACACTCTTCTGATAGCTTACTAAATTTAGCAGCGTCTGGTCGTCTTTCCTTACTATATGGGACCGGGGTACAACATAGTAAAAAAAGAAATGTACAATAGAAATTTCGGATCCTCATAAACGTCATCGTTCTTTTCCAGCCGTCCTGGAAAAGAAGAAAGAAAATGTAAGTGCATGTCGAAAATACACTCGTATGTGCGTAAATAAAGGAAAACATGTAACAGCGTTAAAAAATCGTTTGTTTTTGTTTTTTTGAAATAGAAATAAAAATATAAGCCTATTAAAAAATTTTTTTAATAACATAGAAAATGTCGAGAAGTGCCTTACGTGCAATAGTCGTTTAAATGTTCTGGAAATCTCACTCTTCTTCCAGAACGCGTCGTTTTAAGTTTATTTTCGGATACTGTCGAAGTATCATCGTGTGTTTCGGTTGTCGGATGAGGTATTATAAGTGTCGGAGTCGTGTCGTTCAATTGTACCGAAGGAAAATCCACGTAGATAGGATTTCCTTCTAAATACGCTGCTTTGAGGCGATCGATGCTGATGCTATCGTTGGTTCCGTTTTTATCGATTATATAGTACTTCGGTTCGCGTTGAAGAATTTTGAAAGGTCCTTCGTATGCTGATTCGAAGGGTCGTCGATGCGAGTCTCGACGAATGAAAACGTGTGTACTATATCGTAAGTCAGGTTGAACGAAAACATCAGTTGATTCAGGTCGAGTGGAAGCAGGTTTAACTGAACGCATTGCGTTTGTAAGCCTGTTCGTGTAAGAGGTTAGATCCATGCTCATTGAAGAGGATGAAGGATCCACGAATTCTCCTGGAAGTCGGAGTGTCGTTCCATAAACGAGTTGAGCCGCGGTGTATCCAATGTCAGCTTTCACTGCATTGCGGATACCTAGTAGGACGAGTGGAAGAGCGTCGGTCCACTGTGAAACGTTCGCAGCTGATAGTGAAGCATTTAGTTGTCGGTGAAAGCGTTCTACCAACCCGTTTGCTAATGAGTTGTAGGCGGTCGTTCGGAAGCAAGTGCTTCCTAATAATGTAAGTTCAGACTCAAACTGACGTCCGCGGTTTGTAGTGATGGTAGAAGGGCAACCGAAGTTTGCTACCCATCGTTCGACGAAGGTTCGGGCCACTGTTTCAGCAGTGATGTCCTTGATAGGTACTGCTTCTGGCCATCGAGTGAAACGATCTACGCAGGTTAAGAAGTAAGAGTATCCATTTGAATCTGGTAAAGGTCCTACAAACTCCAGATGAACATATTCGAAACGAGAAGCGGGAGTTTTAAATGAGCCTAAGGAACATTTATTGTGTCTTGTAACCGTAGATTTTTGGCAGCTTACACAGGAGCGTGTCCACTCCCTCACGTCTTTATTCATACCAGGCCAGCAAAACCGTCCTGCTATAAGCTTGATGGTTGCACGAACACCTGGATGAGAAAGTTTGTGCAATTTGTTGGAGACATTGCGTCGATAATGTTTCGGGACGATTGGGCGATCCCTACCTGTAGATGTGTCACAAAGTAAGGTTTCCTTGCCTGTTCCCATCTGTTTGACGCGTAGTTTAAGGGTTGTGGACGATAACTCGTGCTGAAGATCAGTGTCTTCTTTTTGAAACTGGGCGAGTTTAAGAAGGTCGATTCCTTGGAAACTGTTAAAGGAATTTATTCGAGACAAGGCGTCTGCTATTACATCGTTTGCTCCAGAAATATGTTGAATATCTGAAGTAAACTGCGAAATGTAGTCCAGTTGTCGAGACTCACGGGGAGAGTACTTGTCTGAAGAGGAGCTTAACGAGAAAGTGAGCGGTTTATGGTCCGTGAAAAGAGTGAATTCACGACCTTCGATATAGTGTTGGAAATGCCGTACAGCACAATACATAGCTAGGAGTTCCCTACCGAATGTGTTGTACTTCGACTCAGTGTCTAGCAACCGCCTGGAGAAAAATGCCAAGGGTTGCCAGGAGTTGTTAACCCATTGTTGTAAGACTCCTCCGATTGCCGAGTCAGATGCGTCTACTGCGATACAAATGGGTGCTTCAGTGTCCTGATGTGCGAGCATTGTTGCTTTAGCGATCAGTTCCTTAACTGTGGAGAATGCTTTTCGTACGGTGTCGTCCAAATTAATGGATTTCGCATTTCCACGAAGTTGGTCGGTAAGAGGTTTCATAAGTAATGCGCATTTCGGTATGAAGCGTCTATAGAAACTTACCAGGCCGTTAAACGTGCGTAATTGCTTGACGTTGGTCGGTTCTAAGTAATCCAGAATGGCCGCCACTTTGATCCTAAGAGGTCGAACACCTTGAGCATCGATAGTGTGTCCTAGGAAATCTGACGAGTCGGTTCCGAATTGGTATTTTTGAACGTTTACAGTAATGTTATGTTTTTGTAATCGTTCTAAAACAAGATCCAGATGCTTGAGATGTGATTCTCTGCCCGGACTTGCGATTAGGCAGTCATAAACATACGCATGTACGTAGTTGTGACCTCGAAAAACGTCGTCTATGAATCTTTGGAATGTTTGAGCAGCATTTTTTAGACCGAAAGGCATTCGCAAAAATTCATAGAGTCCGAAAGGAGTTATGATAGCTGTTTTCGGTATGTCGTCAGTAGCCATAGGGATTTGGTTATACGCCTTAACCAAGTCGATTTTAGAAAAGACAGTTGTATCTTTCAAGGTAGCTGTCAAATCGTGAATGTGAGGCAACGAGTAACGATCGGGAATGGTTTTCGTATTCAATCGCCGATAATCACAAGTTGGACGCCAATCGTTGCTGTCCTTTTTAGGGATTATGTGCAACGGAGATGCGTAAGGGCTGTTTGACGGTCGTATGATTCCTAAGTCTATCATGTGATGGAATTCGTTTTTCGCTAACCTCAGCTTTTCCGGAGCTAGTCGTCGTGCTTTAGAGAATACAGGTGGTCCTGTAGTCGTGATGTGATGTGTAACATTGCTGGTTACACACGGTAGTTTCGGTTGAGTTTGTTGTATCCCAGGGTACTTATCGAGTAGTGGTTGATAGAGTGGGTCTATTATATGCTTAACTGTGACTGGGGATAATCTACAACCAGAAAAAGAAGTTACGCAAACGGATAAATTAGTGTTTCCGTCTACTAGCCTCCGTTTGCGCGTGTCGATGATTAAATTATGGTGTTGTAGAAGATCCATACCAATGATTGGCATAGAAACATCTGCAACAACGAAAATCCAATGAATGGGTTTGCGTAAACCCACGTTAAGGTAAACTTACCTTTTATCATACGTAGTCATCGGTTTTCCATTTGCCACCTGTAAGTTTAGAGTTGATTTGTGGAACCGGTCGTTAGAATTTGCTGGAGAACGCTAACTTCTGCGCCAGTGTCGACGAGGTAGCGAACTCTCGTTGTCACATCTGTGACGTACAACAGATGGCTATGTTCTCCGGCTACGGTTGCCTTTAACGCGTGCCGGCTTGGAAGCTTCCCGAGTTGTTTTTTGAGTCAGTCGGTTTCGTGTTGGGAAAATTGCAGGGTTTTCTGCAATTTCTGGAAGATTTTCCATACTGGTTATGATACCAGCACCAGTCGGGGTTATCCGTCTCTCGTGGTCTAGAGACAGATCGTTTACGTGAAATGCTTCTACGTGGGCTGTGTGAGCGACTACGGTCGTTACGAAAATTAAGATGACGCGTGAGCGTATGACATGACTCGGTTATGTCATTCTGAATCGTGTGAGGCTTTTCTTTGACTGAAAATACCTCTGAAGTAGACGATTTCGTTATTTCTAAAATACGATCGGCAGATGCAGCTAGCTCGTCCAAAGCGTTGTTCTGAAACGAGACCTGAACCGATTGCACCTGTTGAGGAAGTTTAGACAAGAAAAGTTGTTTAAATAGGCCTTCGTCGAAAGTTCTTAGGCCTATCACTTCTCTCATTCGTTGCAACATGTCCGTCGCAGAACCGTGTTGCAGGTCGATGTTATTGAAGAGTTGATCTAACCTTTGTCGATCAGTTAGGTCTCCTCGTTTAAAAATCGAACGTTTTAGGATGTCGTAAGGTTCGAAAACATCACTAGTAAACATACTAGGTGTTACGTACCTGTTGAATTCGCGTGGTAGTGCCTTGACTACTGCGAGGAATTGTGCACGTGTGTCGATCACGCCGTTCTCGGAGAAGTCAGCTTCTGCGTAGCAGAACCAGGCTTCGATATTGTCGGGCCAGAAAGGCATGAGTTGAAACGAAGGCGGGGACAAAGTCTTAAGCTTGAGTACTTTGGGTGTCTGTTCAACCATGATGAAATATGAAATACGATAATGAACGAGGGGAAAAAATATATATACAAGAAAAAACACGAAAAAATATCACAATGTTTAAAAAATAAGGTAATGATATATGAAAATCCCAAAAAGGAACAGACTCACAGTTGCAATAAGGTGTACCAGATCACGACGGTCTCACCAATGAGGATGATACAGGTATTCAGTGTTTGACAACGCTTCTACCAGTAACACCTTCTAATATACTTTGTTCCCACCGAGAGAAATCAAAAGACAGAGTCGAGGAGATCGGAAGAGTGTATTTGGCGATAACCAATATATCGGGAATCTCTGATCTAATCTGGCTAGTGTTTGCGGTTGATGTTGAGCACAGCGTTACAACACGTGATCTGGTGCGGATGCATGACCGAGTGCCTTCAGCTAGATGAGTCCACTAAAACATATGGTCAGCATCCAATGTCGAAAACTTACAGATCTATTTAGTTTGGGGATTTATTTACCGCTACATATTCTTAAGGACTAAGGATAACATCTTATTATGATATGCTGATTTCCTTTCTCCCGTTTTATCGTTAATATACCTAGGTTCCTGGCTGGAGGTATTGGTGATCCACTGCTACTAGATACGGAAGCCCGTTAAGCAAAAGCTTCTATTCCGTCCACAACAATCTGAACTTTTTGAGTAGGCACTCTCAAGGTCACAAAGGCATCGCTCAAAGGTCGTTCATAAGCTGTTGTCCAGCTGCTGAATGAATGTTAAATGACAAAATATTTTCTTTAACAACTTGGTTGTACAGTGACAAATAGCTGGGTTTATAATTGTTTGTCCCTGAGTGAATTTAAAGTGAGTTTGGTGTCTTCGAGAATCACCAATTCCTATGCGGATCTAGTGTATATACACTAGATCCGCATATCACTTTTTAGTTGCGAAGTAGGATCGAGTGTAGATTAGGACAATATTATTCTAAATGCCATTTAAGCATGTCACACATATGTTTTGCATTCGTTAAAATCCAGAGCTTTTTGTGAAGACATTTTAACACCAAAATTTTTTGGTTATAACCAAAAGGTTATAACCGTAATGATTCGGAAACACTATCGCTGAGTACATAAACATTTTTTGTCGAAAAGCTTATCATTTGTCATCTGACATGATTCGCGTTTATGACCGTAAAGTAAGTAAGTTTTCCCTCGTCCACTCTGGCATCGCTCAAAGATCGTTCATTAATTACATTTTCCCAAGAATTCTTTTAAAAAATCCTAAGAGTTAACTCTTAGGATCTAACCTACTGAATTTTAGTGTTAATTTTAGTTAGCTTAAATCAGAGCACTCTTGATGGCATAACTAGTAGTTTCAATTGGAATTGCTAGTCATACCTTGTTAACAAGCAAATTTATACATAAGCATGCTAATTTGCAAGTTTGCTTGCAGCAGACAAATTTTATGACAAATATTATCACTTATCCTAGTGCGTACAGAAAATTACATTGATCTTCATGAAAAAGAAGTTCTGATTTCCGTAACATATGTTTCAGGTGAAACCCCTATACCGTAGAGAAAAAGCTTGTTAAAAAGTATCTTAGTCAGATTAAACAGATTAACCTTTCCTGACTAGGGAACAAAATCATTTTATCATACAATCTATGCATTACTTTGTTAGCTCAGTAAGTGGCGGCGTATTGCTGTTAAATTTCTTTTACATTGATTGGTTGTAGTTAGAAGTAACCATACTTAATAATGCAAATGATATGAACATCATTAATTATAACCACTTTCGTTTGATAAAATCTGTGGTATACTGCTTTATCACAATTTATAAGGTGGTGTGTTTCGTAATTTTGAACGTCGGTATTGAAAATCTTTAACTTCATACTCAACTACTGTTTAAAAATTCATGTCATCTTCCCTGATGTTTCATGTCATTCAGAATCCCAAACTTTTCCAAAATGTATATAATTGGTATTCTGATATATTAATCCATAGTTTCGTTAGAATTTATCTTGCTTCATGCTTTTAGGTGTTTTGGGATCAAACACAATACTCACCTATGGCTGATCAGACTGGCCTGGACGTATGGACTTTGGAATCAGAGATTCAACTTTTTCATGCTATATTGAATCACAAACCCGTTGGTGCAGATCGTCATTTTCAGATGATATATGTATGCAACCTTGTAAACTCGTTTGTGAGTGATCCAATTAGTACAGATACTATTTGGAAAAAGCTAGGTTCGTTGTATAACATGGAAGAGTTGGTAATTTAATATTCCTCTTAATACAGCTTTTTCATCTAGCATGATTCTGAAGTTAATCCGTTTCAAGCAAAGATGAAGGAATTCAGCCTCCCAGAAGAGTATGACTCCCTGAAATCTTTGAAGTACCCTCGTGTGACATCACAGAGTGGCATATCTGTTTCTCGATCTCCACGTACTAGTGAGTTAATACTAGAGTTCACCCTCACTGTACAAATACTGTTCCTTTTATTTCCTTACACATACCGTAATATATATAATTCGAAACTGATATTGCATTGTTATCCACAGATGCGAAAACACTGGAGAAGTATCTCTTCTAAAGATGATTGAACCTCCAAACTATTATACCCATTAGTTACAGAGCTTTCTCTTAAGATTGTGTGCATTATCTGACACGTAGTTATAGCCTAAAAAATAACTATCCGTTGATAAAATAAATATATTCTCATCTTTATGAGCAAAGACGAATGGTGGCTGGCAGTGTAATCCAGGACGCGCGTTTCGTCCTATCTAGGACTGATCAGCTGGATATATCTGTATCCCAGAGTTGATGTTCACTCCACTGTTACCCACCATTTATCTTTGCTTATAATGTTTGTAACCTAAGGTAATATCCAGGCAATCAGCACAGGATGGGCATATCCCAATAAGAGACTGGTTAATTTCAGTCTTGAACACTAATGGTAAGATTCAAACAATACAGAATGAATTATTCCCATCTTTGTTTCAAATTAGAAGCATAATAAAAAGGATTAGCTACTGCACCTATTTATGTTGAGAACTATAGTTTACACTGTATTAAGCTGTAATAAGTGTTTCTGTTAAATTTGTCTTTTTAGATTCCTTTAGTCAAAAAAGAACAAGGAAATCTTTGCGTTCAGTTGACTCAGACACAACTCTAGTCTCTTCAACTAACTCACCGGCTACTACAACCGCTGGTTCTGTTACTTCACGAGAAAAAAGACGTTGATTTCTGTTCCCATATTGAATATACGATTTGTTTTGTATCACTAACAAAGTGTTTTGCAATAAATTTTTGTACTCGCTTCATTGTTTTGATTTTCTTCCCAGTAACGTCTGTAAATAAATTGGGTCTTTCATTTGGAATATCCTCTCATTTTTCAATAGAGTATGGTCATGTTTAGCAACATAATTGTCATGATTTTAAAAAGATTAAGTTTACTTTTTATGGAACCTGATCTCTTTATTGTAGTCACTTCCATATATAGTATTTACAACTCAACTTATTTAACACATAGCTAGTAGACTCGATAAAACTGTGTTTACTAAGATGAATTATAACCTGACGAACTAGCAGATTATGTTTTTTGCGTATAAGATCACACATCGTGAAGTCAGTTACACTTGAACACGATTAAAAGAGATAATTGGTACTTCAGTGTGTATCATCTGATGTACCTCATTTGTTATATGATCATGAAAGTGTGATGTCAAATAGAGGACAAATGTGATAATTAGAAGTATTTAGATTATTATACGAACTAGGAGTCTGTGACGAATAAAAGTATTTGAATTATAGTACAAACTAGGAATCCTAGGAATAACGCAATTTAACGAAGAAGTATCAAATGAGTACGAACGAACGTATTGTATTTGGAATTCGAAATCAGGCAGTCATCAAGCACAAAAGAATCATTAGTCCATACAAACACCACATCCTCTACAGCTTAAATGGCAATCCAAATTCTGCAATCAATTGTACCTCTTCTCCTTAATTTCATCATGTCTGTCCGACAGTGTATTGGATAGTCTGTATGATCTAGAATATACTTATTAGTATTAGAGATAACAAATGAAATTGGGACGGACTCACGAGATTGTATACAACCACCATGTCGGTTATGTACTGAAGCCACTGATACCTAGAATTTGAAATAGACTTTCAACACTTCCCCCCATGAAATAGTGTGTGGTCCTTATGTCGTGACCCCGAATGCCCTGGTATGGCCGAAAGTGGGGTGGGCTTGCCCCCTCTCGAAATACTCTCACACGGCCACGCATATACAGCCTCTGCTAGGGAAGTCCTACTCACTGACTTCTCGTGACGGAAGTGTTGTTCACGAAAATGAGAGGATGAAAAGCGAATGTCCGACGCTTTAATCGGATCCCAAACCAATCGTGCACATGGGCTTCAGTATCCTGTGGGAACAAACAGCGTATGAACCAATTTCTTGGTCACCGGCTGCCATCGGACTGCATCTCCTCAAGATGCTCCACTGCCATGTGGATCAGACCTTTAGGTCAAAGGCTCGGGGTGTGGCACCGTAAGAAAACCACCTGCTTGGGTCTGGGCACCCGGGCAGTATCACAGCCCACACACAAAAATGATGAACTGTCTACTTATGGAAAATATTCTTCTTGCTCCGAATAACAACCGAGTGATTCACATTATTATTATTATTATTATTATTATTATTATTATTATTATTATTATTATTATTATTATTATTATTTACTACGTCATTCATTCACTCTCTTTCATTCCCAATTTATGTATCCTTATTTTTCAACTTACACAGCAGCTCGTCTATGATGGAAATTCGACTGTATCTAAACGTTCTCGAGTCACTGTCCGGTTGAAAATGGTATGTTGCCACCAAATATGAGTACTGAAGCAGCTTTTCTTAAACCACGTACATCATTCAAACTGGCTGCCTTCAACGTACACTTATGCAGGTCAGACAACAGATAGGGCTGGCTATGTCTTTAGAAAGTCTTAATATCGATGTTTGATGCCTATCTGAGACCCGTATTCAAAACTCTGCTGAAGTACTACAAATTCGCTCTCCATCTGTCGCTTCGAAAAGCTTCCTTTACGTGCGCTTATCCGGGGACCCTGTGGCATCTTCGTCTGGTCTTGCTGGCGTTGGTGTCACACTAAGCGCTAGAGCTGAGGCAGCACTAATCGACTGGATCCCCATTAACAGTCCGTTGTGTGCTGTCAGATTAGAAAATTCCATCAAAGTGAGAAGAAATCGGCGTGAGAAACGACGTCTTTTCGTCATCTCCGCCTATGCCCCGACAGATTGCAGCCCGGATGCAATCAAGGATGAATTCTATCACCAGTTAACTGTTCTCCAGAAAGTGCGTTCGACAGTTATTGTAGTACTAGCCGGAGACTTGAATGCTCAGGTCGGGCGTCTAGGCACAGAAGAGAGTCGTTTAGTTGACCGATGGCGACTTGTTGGTCGCAGGACAGATAACGTGGACCGTCTACTGCAACTGTGCACAGACCACAACCTGTTTCTGGCTAGCACTAACTTTCGGCACAGTCATCGCCGACGTGCCACCTGGCGTCCTCCCTCTGCATCTCAAGCCTGGACTCAGATTGATCACATCGCGATCAGCTACCGCTGACGTGGTTGTGTACAAGACTGTCGCTCCTTTTGGAGTACCTATCTGGACTCTGACCATGCTTTGGTCTGCGCCAATCTTACCTTACTTTTCAGTGGACAACGAAGTGACCGCCACCAAAGGACTGATGTTGGTAAGCTGGTTGCAACTTCTGTTGCTAGTAAGTATCGAAAGGAGCTAGCTTTTAGGCTAGCTACCATTCCACCGTAAAGTATAGACGAGCATTGGTCGCAATTGCATGACGCTATCAAAATGGCGAGTAAAGTCAGTTGTGGGTTCGCGAAACGTCCCGCTTATAAGCACTGGGTTTCTTCAGGCTCCTTACAATTCATTGAAGCCCGTCGATCTACTCCGGATGACCGTGAGTTTGACCACAAACGAAGGTTGTTACGTAAGGAAATTGGGCAAAGTTTACGTAAGGACCGAGAAGCCTGGTGGTCGGAGCGTGCTAATGAGCTGGAAGCAGCAGCTGCATCTGGTAATTACCGAAAGCTCTTCCAACTCATCCGAGTCACTGGCAGCAAGAAGTCTTGTGTGAGTGAAACAATCTGCGAGGATGACGGGATTCCAATCACTAACATCCATCGACGTCTTGGACGATGGGAAGAATTTTCCGAAGGGCAGTTCAACTGGCCTGCTGCTCCGGCAACATCGGTCAAACTGTCCTGCCCTCATTGGCCGGTGACGACTGATCCACCAAATGAGGCGGAAGTCCGCAAGGAACCCCAAACCTTGAAGTGCTACAAATCACCTGACCCAGATGACTTACCTCCGGCTCTTTTTAAAGATGGTGGTGACTTTCTGACTAAGGAACTGACTGTGTTGTTTACAAAGGTCTGGGAGCTAGAGAGTGTACCAACGTCATAGAATGAGTCGATAGTTGTCCCTATCTTTAAAAAGGATCCACGTCGTTCCTGTAACAACTATCGGGGGATAAGTCTACTTCCCATTGCGTCCAAGCTATTGGCTTCCGTCATACTTCGTAGGTTGTTTAAAACCCGAGAAAGATTTACTCGCGAGGACCAGGCTGGGTTTCGTTCTGGTTGAGAATGTATTGATCATATCTTCACCCTCCGCCAAATGTTAGAACACCGCCATACTTATCAAAGGCCAACAATCATAGTGTTTCTTGACATTAGGGCTATCTTCAATTCGTTGGACAGGACTGTTCTGAGGGACTGTCTATTGAAGAACGGTGTGCCTGGGAAGTTTATTAACATCTTAAAAGCCCTGTATACAAACAATTCAGGCAGATTGAGGGCATACAACCTCTCTCCATTGTTCCATTCGAGCAGTGGGGTTAGGTAGGGTTGCCCAGTCTCACCATTTCTCTTCAACTGTGCCATCGATGACATTCTGGAAACAGCTGTGATGGATGCAAGTAATGGCGGTGTGGATCTGTTGCCTGGAGAAAGACTTCTCGACCTTGATTATGCGGATGATATTGTCTTACTGTGCGATAATGCCCAAGCCATGCAATCCGCACTTAATCAGTTGGTAGTCAGTGTCCGTAGGTATGGTATGTGCTCTGCACCTTCGAAGTCCAGAGTACTTCTACAAGACTGGCAGGATTCTAATCCTGTACTCACTCTGGATGGTGAGCAGATAGAAGTAGTCGAGAAGTTCGTGTATCTGGGTAGCTGCATAAGTGCTGGTGGGGGTGTGAGTGATGAGATCAATGCACGTATAGTGAAAGCCAGAGTGGCTTATGCCAATCTGGGCCACCTTTGGCGCCTTCGTGATGTTAGTCTGTCTGTAAAAGGTTGGATCTACAACGCGTCAGTGAAAGCAGTTTTGCTCTATGCTTGTGAAACCTGGTCTCTCCGAGTTGAGGACGTTAGACGACTCTCTGTGTTCGATCATCGTTGTCTCCGAAGGATTGCCGACATCCAGTGGCAACACCATGTTAGTAATGCAGAGGTTCGGCATCGTGTGTTCGGGAGCAGAGACGACAATGCAATTGGTGTCACCATCTTGAAACACCGACTTCGGTGACTTGGACATGTTCTACGAATGTCGTCCCAGAGAATTCCACGTCGTGCATTATTTGCCGACTCTGGGACTGGTTGGAAAAAGCGGAGAGGTGGTCAATATATGACATGGTGTCGTGGCATGAAAGAAAGCTGCAAAGGACTGGCTTGTGTTGGTCCTTCACGACTTTCTGGCTGGGGTCCGAGAGATGGTGCTACACAGTGGCTAGAGACGTTATCAGATATGGCTCAGAATAGAAGCCAGTGGCGATCCTGCTGTAACCTTTTACTTCCTTCATAAATAGTGTTTGTGTCTTCCTTGAATGAAGGATTTCTTCTGATTGTACCTTTTCGTTTCCCCAATTATTATTATTATAACGCTACCTTACCTTATGCTGTTCGTTATTGTTCTTTTTTACGCTCCTTACTTTTTTTTCCAATGTTAAACCACCATTAAAAACTTGGAAGGAAGCATGTGTGATATTTACTGGTATGAACTAAATCATCTAATAATATTCAATCATTTAAGCTAGCTAATCAAACAGTTGCTATGAGTAAAGAATACAAATGCTTGTAATGAACAGTGATAAGTGATCCCCTAGTGGAATAATGATTTCACTCAAGAATAAAGATATATATATGGATGGTATAATAAGATGATAAGATAAACAAACAAATTGCTACTATTCCACTACTAACAATATCCCTTGAATAAGTTAGTTGAGGGGATTGACATATTTAACCGTAACGTAAATAAGCATAATTGTAGGAGAGGTGCTATAATCCGGTACTGCAATAGTGATCATTACATTGACAGCATTCCTTCTACTGTTTATTTCCTTAATTCTAAAATTTGATTTGTTTGGCTCACTTCACCACCTGCATTTAAACCCAATAACACTTTCTTTGTTAACTCTAGTCAGATATTCATACCGAATTCATATTCGTTATAAACTTGTTTTACCATTTACACATCATTCGGTGGGATGTTTGAAATCGCATTTATTCAGTCTTCTCATATCGTCTTTAATTAGTGTTACCAGTAACGACGTTATAATCATCACATTGCTATGATTACAATTGTTTTCTCTCCGGTAATCGATTACATCATATTCTCCCTCCCTCCGTCTCTCTCTCTCGTCTAATCTATTCACTTATACATTAAACTTGTGTCAATGTAGTATGTAATTAGCACTATTTCTCACTAGTGAAATAAATGACTTCATACGCCATGTTACACGCATAATTATAATATGGAACTAATCCATGTCAGGTAGAAACAGGTATCTAGCTCAGACAATTGAAAATGGTTGCGCGATCTTGTGGATTGGTTGGAGTTAGATACTTACACCGTTGGATGCCAGCTTAGTCGTCTAGGAGTTCAGCGTTCGTGAGACTGAAGGTCCTGGATTCGAATCGCGGACGCGCAGTGCTGGCGAGTCCCACAACAGGACGAAACCACACATCCACTTTAGTCAGTCATGAACAGTGATCTGCGACCTAACACAAAACACATCGCTTCATCTTCCCATACTCTACAACTAGTGTGAACTACTTTGACACTTTCACTTATTTAGCTTAGCCCCAATGTGTTGGTTGATGGGAGTGTTGGTAACTCGTAGCAACAATTTAGTCCTCGACTTCGCCTAAATCGTTAGGTTGTACAGCAGGCTGGTTTTCGAACAAACATAATTAAGACCTAGTCTACTGCGAGCACTGTCTGCAATTTTTATTATTCGCCGAAATCCTCGTCGCCAATTTGTTATGACTTGATGGCCCGCTAGTTATCACGTAATCCATTCGCCAATCAAAATACGACTTATTCGCCCTTGTACTACTATACTAAACCAATGACGCCCGACCGGTCTGATCAATCAGCCTAGCGTCCTGTCAGTCCGTCGCTCGCCTCCTAGCCCGTCCAGCTCAACTGAATCCAGAATTCCAACAACAGCCTCCACTATGCGAATCATTTATCTCACATATACTGGGTTTATATACCAACCAAACAGACCGCAACGCACCATAAAATACAAAATAACATTTATACACAATAAAGCCAAGAAGTGGCTGTGAAGTGAACGTGGGAGACTGTAGTAACCTAATAAACTGAGTATAATCTAACAATAGTAAATGGTACAATAATAATAATCTATAGAAAATGAAGTCTATAATAGGAATATAGATATGCAGTCTAGTTAATGAAAACTTATACAATAGGAATACATATCTAATATTAGTCCATTATTAGGTCCCAGGAGTTACTCGTAATGTTGTAATCTTCACTAGGATATAACAAGTATCGTAAATAATCCTACACTATTTTATTCCAGATCCTACTTTAAATTAATGGCATAATCCATACACAACTGAGTCGTTTCGTTATATTGTGAACTGTTAGGGAACCATATCTCTCAGTCAAACATATATATGCTTAGTTTCATCCAATGACAGCTTCAAAGTAATGACTCCAACTAGTGAACGTACACCAAATAACTCTACAGTTCTTCAACTTCTCACATTAACAATGTCCCCTTTAACGATCAGAATGACTAAAACAACGTAGTGAAAAAGTTGGAGTTGCACACGGCACTAAGTATTTATAACCTCCTCCACTTCGTATAAGACAAAAGTTGCTAAGATGCCCAACCCTCTTTCTTATTTGTTACTGAGGTTGTCTTTCAACTTACGTTTGAACATTGTGGTGAAATATTCCATATGAAGCCAAACGAGTATTCGTAACATCGAAGAGTTCGAGCCAGATTTCATCTCAAAACAACTCGCAACCTATAATCGTATCAACCATAACTTGGACAAAATATCATACAAGGTAAATTACCTAGGCAAGCCAAATCCATATAACTCTGCACTGTCCATTTAGTCTAGTTAGAAACAAACATAAACAAATGTAATGAGGAGTACTTTTAGCCCTGCCCAGGATCAACATTTCGGAGATGTAGTGCTCTCTGAATTCGATGGTTTGGTCGTGAGACATTCATCATCCACCTAGACAACGTCAGCAAATACTTCGAAACAATCATCTAGTGTAATAAACACGAAATACATAGACATATCGACTGTTATCAATGTGGCTGACGTTAACATGCCCAGTTACACCATAGTCAACAATTTATTACATCCAAGTAGTTGGGGAAGTAGTTTTCATAGAATATGAAATAGGTCTTTCTGGGAACTGACTTTTTTCTTCGTTCTTCACATCTTTACTACTTTTACAAAAATAAAGACGTAGCATGAATTGATGAAATGTATATTAAAATAATTGAATGATTCTAGTTATTAGGAAAATAGGTGTGCAAGTATGGCATAAGAATTAGTTACGACAACAAACCATCCAAGTGTGGCGTGTGTATGTTTTTATAAATAAAAAGTGACAGTCTATCAGAAATAATAAAACAAATAACAAAACGTCGATAATAGAAACCTAACCGTGAGTGAATCTTAACAGTTCAACTTATCAATTAGGTTGAAAAGTTTGGTAAGATCTTTTGAGGCGCAATCTTCTTGTTCACGTACAGAATTGGTTCTTATAAGCAATTTTGGAAGCCACTCACTCATGACTTTATGGAAACGTTCAGATGGATCAATATTTTGTAGAAGTCGACTAATCCAATATAAAAGACGTCCACTGGCAAATAACATCCAAAATGGATAAAAGCTTATGAAAGGATTTCTGAAATGTGAACAACCATCAAACTTATTACTATTTGACATATAAAACGGACAAAGCACCTCAATCATTGCAACTAAATGCTTTAATCCAGTGGCCATACTTTGCAATTCATTAAGTTGGTGAACTTGCTCAATACAAAAGCAACGTTTATTTACCTCTTGACAACAAGTTGATTTGGCCACATCAGCACACTTATCGAGATGTGTGTGAATAGAGTTAACAAAACCTCCATCACCATCAGGATTTCTACCAAGAAACTCACGATTTGAATTCATTGCGATTGTACAACATGATAGCGCAAGTGCAACCGGCGATGTCTTAATGTTTTTAGCTTCATTTTGAGCATGAGACGAACATCTGAACCATAGAACTAATAAAATAGCCAAACCTTGTATTTCAAGAGGCTTAAAATCTTTCTCCAAATTCACATTGAAAATTTTCGCGAAAAAAGATAAGAACGACAATTCAGGCGTTTCAGCACTAGGGGGTTTCAGAGGCTTCACCGAAATTAAAATCTTCGTCAAATCACCATCCACGTTTCTTCTATACTCAGTGACACACTCATTCTCCATCCCACATAACTTTCCATTGGTGCCCAAGTGGTTTTCAAGTCCATATATAAGTCCATTTATAGCACTTCTCATCTTCGACATACATTCATCAAGCGAATTAGGAATCTTTATGTCCTCCATTACTAGACGAGAAAAAGCACCATTTCGTACATACATGTGGTCAAATAGGGATGGAGTTAAGTCCAGAAATATAAATCGCCTAACCAATTCTTTCGGCCAACGGTGAAATATACTGTCTTCATCATTATCATTTCTCTCCAATACAGGTTTAGAAAATTTGCAAACATCTTCACAGTAAGAACCTCGACAAGTTGTGGGATCCTGAATGTTCAGATTTCCCATCTTGCTTGACAATGAAACACTTAATGAGATATTGTGTTTAGTCGAAAAGCCTAATTCACGAGCCAGGTTTTCGCCTGAACTGTTTAGAACATAATCCGAAATCCCCAAACGGATTGTCTTTTCAATACCATCCCTCTCGTTTTTGCTGTAAAGTGACAACACCAATGACAATGGTTCTTCCATGTCACGGAAACTTAACAGCCAGTTAAATATAGCATCGATACGTATTTGATAGTAGGAACTGCTACGTAGGTTAGAAGTACGGATTAGTGAATCGATGATAGTTGGAAGGCGAATATTTGATATCATGTCATTACCAATGAGAATGGCAAAAAGTGGTAACATAGGATACTTGAGTTTAGAAAATGGTCCTGAATTATTAAGAATTGAACACGATATGAAATAACACGGAACACCATTCCGTTTACAAATAGAACAAGGGACGGATCTCTTCATAGAATAACGTGAAATGGTTGAAAATGGAATAAAATTATACACTTGATTATTATCATTTGGTCGATAAATAAAAAAATCAGAATCATTACTGGTAACAGGACATTGAAGATAAACAGCAAGTTCTGCTGTACTAATATCAGCTTCACGTTCACATGCTATGTATCGAATTGAAGATTCACGCAGAATTTCAACGAGAACATTTCTGTTAAGTCGTGGAGCTATATCGATTTTCAACTCTGTGCTGTAAGTTGACTTAGCGATCAGAAGAGCCGATGAGAGTTGTTTAAAGTACTCCTTGTTCCGCTTCATCAAAGTATCCAATTTTGTTCCCTAAACAAAGCGAAAAAAGTTCATTAGTTAATTTATAAAATCAATCACTGTATGTGACAAACTTGAAAAAAACATGGCTCAAGATGTTTGGTGTTATGTGTCTCTTTATTCATCACATTCGGTCGTGAATAATTGACCATCACCCCGAGAAATATATCAATAAACTGAAAGGTGATAATGAAATCATATCTCGAGTGGTGGTAAAAGGTTTATCACTACGTATAAAACCTCGAATAACACTAAATATTTGGCTGATTGTGTACACGCACTGCTCAGGAGTCAGTCACACAATAGGACGAAACGACAGAGCAGTGCTTCAATCGTGGTTTTCAATGGTGGTGGTCGTCTAGCTTAGATTGACTCCTGAATTCAACTGGGAAATTTCTTAAATTGAATGCTTAATAAACAAATTATCCTCACAATAATGAAGTAGACTTCCAGGTATACAAGTGACTGACTGACTGCATCAACATCTTCATTTGTAGATGTCATAGCTCGAGTCTCAATGTAAAACAGTGTTTAATGTCTTGTTGAAGAAAAAGCCTTAATACACAAACAAAATAATCGTTGGAATTTTGCAACAATAACATTAGTCAAGTGAACATTCTATGTGCAGACGATAGCACTTCAAACACACTTTCTGATGGTTTAATTAATTAGGCAACTGTAGTATTGAACAACTATATATGGATTTACTTGTACCTGCCAAAGCAGCTACATTGCTCGAACAGAAAGGAGGGCATATTTCAGATTTTTTGAACATGTTCCGAAAATCCTCACAACAAGAGAAAGAAACACTCTAAACAATGCCATCACCAAACATCTCCTTGATACAGGACATCAGGTCGATACCTCGCAATCTTCAAGGTGATTAGTAAGTAAACAGCCAAATTCCAGTCTTCTCAAGTTTGCTCAACTGAAGCCAGTGTTATCAGGCGTCAAATCCTGACTTATGTATTCAAAATCAAAACGAGATGGTTATTAATCTTTCCATGCCTTGTCTTAGTGACAAATATTCCTTCACTGCATCCTATAATAATTATTATCATTATCCTCATCATTGTTTAACTCTTTCTTGCATTTATTGCATCATTCATTTGTATTTCAACTATCTTCCAAATTCATAATCTTATTCTTATATCAACTCAGCTCAACTCAATTTATTCTAATCATCAGCATTTACTCATTACATAGTCACTTGTATTCAGTCTATTCAATTTATTTACACCCTTGTTATACTATACTACACTAATCTGTCTTCAATATAACTTCCATCCAACCAAACTCTCTCATGTAAGTCGTTTAAACTCATCACGTAATTATGATTCCGAATTATCACAGGTTGTAAGCAGCTGATGAGAACCAGACGAAATAAAACGAATTCATGTTATTCTGCTCGAATCTTTCAGTTCTCCCTCTTTTCAAAATGATAAAGTGAACTATGTGTATCAAATCAATTATTAGGCATCTAACGTATACACAATAATAAACTACTCTAAGATGCACCAATTCCTTCAATCAATCAGAATATCATCTACAATAGTGATAAAATCTATACTACACAAATGCCTCAACATTTAAGTGAACTCGAAAATATGTAAGCAGTTAGTTAGGAAAACAAAGTACTATGATAATGTAAGCAGCATACCATACCATACCTCTTTCGGATGACATCCACCGAAAACGAAAATTGGCTCCACACCACAGATACTAAACTCTTTTAACAATGACTGCACATAACTCTTAAATGCCAAATACTCTCCACCAAATTCACATCGCAAAGCAGCTTCACGATAACATACAGCAGCAAAGTTCTCAGCATCAATAACTAAAGGTTGGTTATGCAATTCGTACACGGATAAGTTTCCACCGCTACTTCGTATATACGTCCACAACCCTCGGATACCCATCTCTTCTAAAAGATATAAATAAAACAACATGGTACGAGTATGGGGATCTTTAAAAACAATAACAAAAATGTAAGGATAGAAGAAAACATTCGCATATAGATATGATGTGGATAACCTAATACCTATAATACAATTCATCAGTAAATAACTATAACTAGGTCGACAGTAATTCTATAAGGTGATAAACTAAACCCATTCATTTGCTAAGCTTTTATTTTGCCTAAACTAATTCATCTTCCTTAATAACTCCAACTACTATTGTTCTATTCATAGGCTTACTTTTATTACACTAGATATGAAACAGTTTGTCACTAAAGTGACTTGCAGCTTACTACTTACTGCATAAACCGAAATACAATCAATAATCCTGAACCAACTACAATGAAAGCGAATGAGTAGAGAGATGAATTTGACTCTACAGACAAAGAATAATGATCTTTCTGCCTATCTATCTCCCTACTACCAAACCTAATCACCTACCTACCTATCTAGAGACAGGATATACAATTAAGCACACTTCAAATCGAAAAATATCGAGTCATCAGAATAACAATATATTTTAAAATATATACATATACACATGTTATCATTCATCACGTCAATCTGCATCAACATCTGTGCAATAGCGTTGAGAGATGACGACAGTCTTCCACGGATCAAGTTAAATCGGCATCAAACACCAGGGCATCCACCATTACGTGCCATCGTACCACCATTATCAATCAATGCAATAAACTCCCATCAATTGCCAATCATTTCGCATATTACCCTTCTGTCATCAAGTTCGTCATTTCCTGTACACACACATTACTGCAACCAACACCACCGACAGTGAAAACCTACTGAGAAATTTTCCAAAGTTACAATACTCATTACATTACAGTATGATAAGATTGATTAGTTAGTAATTAAAAGAATTCAAGATGGAAATTATTACATCTGTCACTGTTTTGTCTGCGGCTATCCTTAACTAACTTGCACTTGCTACTGAAAACCGCAAATACGACGACTGGTGGGTGATAAGGATTTACTTGACCCTCAATATAAATCAAAATCTTATATGCATGCATACACAATGTAGTCAGTCAAGTTGACAATCACACTTGCAGTAGTATTTAATTAATATCAATATATCATTATCATCAGTAAGACGACCTGTAGAAATTGTATTATTTTAACAGTTGAATTCAGGATTTAAGCTAAGCTAGACCATCAACATAGAAAACCACCATTGAAGCACTGGACGGCCGTTTCGTCTTATTAAGTGACTGATTCCTCAGCAGCGCGCATCCTTCATCCGGACTACGAACTGCAACCCAGCACCTTTGATCTAGCTCACATCACCTAGTCGTAAATTCAACTGTTCAAATAAATAATCAATATCATACTGGTCAATTTTCACACGGATAGGATTTTCCTCTTTTCACCCTATCACATCAAAAATTATTACCCTTAAAAACCATTGCAAACAGAAAATCGACCACGTAAACGTTTATGTTTAGCGTGACACACTATCCCGTTTATCCTGTTCCGTCTAACATAAACAGTATCAGATATTAGATTGTTTTGAAACGCATTTCACTGTACAATAAATACTAAATAGTTGTGAGGTTTAAGTGACCCTAGATCTGACTCTACTCGGGTCAGACGAATGCTGCTTTCGAATGATTGCTGTCGAAATATCCACCCTAGCTATTCTCCTATGATAATTATCGACTTAATTAATTAATCCACCTTAGTAAGTAACGGAATTAAATAAGTCAACTACGAGGAGAATGAATATTTCAGTATGAATACTTTGTGCAATCACACATCGGAAAGCCAAGTAAATGAAAACCATGCACAATGGGCAAGGTGACTGAGCCAACTCGATTTAACCGATTGTCAATCGATATTTACAGTCAGACAAAACTAAATCACAGACATATCTGTGATGGGTAAGATAAGAAACATCAGGCACATACATACATATGCTTACATAAAAACAGTCAAGGATTATAACAGAATAATTGACAAGGTCAACATGTAACTACTCAATATGAATAAATAAATTGGCTTATCCGGAAACTAGAATAAGCTATATGGGCTTGACATAGCAACCGACACTACGATGTATCTATCTCTACTACGATGTCCCCATTTTATTTCCTTCATGTTACATCGTTTTAGTTAACGACTAATAATACTACTACACGGTTTATCATGTTTATTTGAGCGAAAACAATCGTCACTTGAGCAACTTAACTTATTGAGTTGAGTAAATGGGAAAAAAATGAAAGACACAAATTATGGCAAATAGATAAGCAAAGATGGATGATGGCTAGCAGCGGAATCTAGGACGTATGTCTCGTCCTAGTTGGGACACATCAGCTAGACGTACCTGCAACTCCGAATTGATGTTCACTCCAGGACTCGAACCCAATACCCTTCGCTTTAAACGACATAGCTTTTCCAACTGATGTTTAAGACTGCAATTGATCAGTCTTTTATTGGCATAGGTGCATACTACTAGCCAATATCTATCTTTGATTATAAAAGCTTGTGAATCAAGGCAATACCAAGGCATACACACAGTATGCACATATGCCAGTAACAGACAGATCAATTACAGTCTTAAACCTCGATGGGAAGATACAAGCAAAAAGAATACCAAGTGAATTTATGGCAAATGGACCTTGCAATAAAATCTTAGCGAATCCAAGTTGTAAAACATGTTTGTGCTCTTAGATCCCATTAACTAGTGAGTGATCATCTCTCTAATACAAACAAATATGTGGTACCGGACATGACTATTATTTATCTCATACTATTCTATTGTCTAAAGTTAACAACTTTTCGAAAAACGACGATCACATAGAGATCGACAAATATCTTGCAAAGGGAAAATCTCACAAGTATAGAGCACAGCTGATTTCACCAAAGTATTTTACTTCGGAGCTTTTATAGAAATACCAAATCTGTGACACAAGAAATATCACCATCAGCTAATCCTCTGGTTATTTCGCTTTACATTTAAAATATCACCTGTCCAACCAAAAACAGCTATAAATAAGTCTTCTGAACCGAGTATCTTGTGGCGTCTTACCAGTCACAGTCCATTCTATAACATCGTGAAGTTGATTCAAGTCAGGTCACATTTACTGAGTTTTTGATAGAGCATGGGGGTCAGTTGAACCGTTGCTCAGAAGACTCCATTTGGCGCTCTAAGCATCTTTGATGATGTTTATCAGTAAGCCAGTTATCATTTCGATATTTTTGTTACAAGTGACTTGGACGATCAGGCGACAAGCACTATCGACTGCCGTTTTGACTATCTCCACGACCAGGCCGATTTTTCTTTGATAACGTCCTGACAAATAATTCAGTGATCAGGATTTTTACAATACAATCAATTGAATGAGCTCAGATGAACTTTCATTTGTCTAAACATCACAAGATACATCGTCTTTTCTATTACAGCTTTCTTTCTCCATGTAACACAGTCAATAAAACACAACTAAAACACATGGGATAATAATAATAATAACAATAATTCTACTCCACCATTCCACGTTACAATCATTTCATTGCCATGTACAGTTTCAATCCTTCAGTAGCCAACATTGTATTTGAGATCTACCATCAAATCACTAAGAAGATCGAACATACATTCTGAATATTCTCATATTTAAACGAAATCAGTTTATAAGCAGAGATGGATAGTGGCTAGCAGTGGAATCCAGGACGCGCGTTTCGTCCTGTTTGGGACTCGTCAGCTGGATGTACCTGCATCTCAGAGTTGATGTTCACTCTGGGACTCGAACTCAGTACCGTTCGCTTCAAACGCCATCGCGTTATCCACTTAGCTACTGAGTCCTGAAACATCAATGGGAAGATTCAAATAAAACAATATCAAGTGAATTAAACTTCACCCCATTGCACAAGCAAGTGGCTATCAGGACTCAGTAGCTAAGTGGATAACGCGATGGCGTTTGAAGCGAACGGTACTGAGTTCGAGTCCCAGAGTGAACATCAACTCTGAGATGCAGGTACATCCAGCTGACGAGTCCCAAACAGGACGAAACGCGCGTCCTGGATTCCACTGCTAGCCACTATCCATCTCTGCTTATAATGCTTGTAAATTAAGGCAATATCGAGGCATACGCACAGTATGCACATATGCCAATAAGAGACTGATCAACTTCAGTCCTAAAACATCAATGGGAAGATTCAAATAAAACAATATCAAGTGAAATCAGTTTAGTTACATAATCATGCTTTTTAGTATTGAGCTTCTCCACATGGGGTATTTGTTACAATCATTGTCTAGTTAAATACGGTTAACATATGGTGGTAATCAGTCCATAAGTCCGTTACATGGAATCACATAAAACCAGTAAATAAGACCTTTTAGTAAATAGAAATAGTTTGACAGGCTTTCATACGATGCTTAATCGACAACGATATATGACAGAGGTTAAGAGGCAACAAAACAATTGCATTTGAGAATGATATACTTACCAATTCAATCGCAAGACTTCAGCGAAAACATTCCTCGCACGCTACACTATACTACTACTTCTTAATATTAAGTAGTTACGAGTATCCACAAACATATAACTCATGACTTATTGTTTTCTATACGGTTCAGTTCTTTTCTCGAACAGAAACGTCCAATTATACTCCGCTTTCAATACTTCATTTTCTTCTCAATTTTACGTGGCACTTAATCGTCTTCTCATCACTAAGTCTACCTTGTATTAAACATTCTTTGGAAGTCCAGTTATTCCCAACTAATGGATTAGTCTGCAAACATTATTTCACTTACCCTTCTTGATGATTCTTCATAATCCCATTTCACAAAGGCATATGCCAGCCAAACCATGATGTATATCCACTACTCAGTTGTTGAAGGAACCAATTCCCATCCAACTACCGCTTTTCTCACTCAATTGAAAACTTCTCATGATTAAGGGCTCGAATAATTCAGTGTTTATACAATCTTCTCTTCTAATAGTACCATATTTCCATACAAAGTCTTGCTTTCTACTTTCATATCTCATACAACGAGGTCATCTTCACACGGATTCCACAATGAAAAAAGTAAAACAACCTTACACATATACATATAAACAAAATAAAATCTACTTGTATTGTTGAATATAAGCGAAATCATATCGTACAGAATTTTCATGATCAATTTCAAAACAATGGCGAATTGCGCGATAAGACTTTCAAAAATCATTGCTAAATCAAAGCAGAGATGAATGGTGGCTAACAGTGGACCTCAAGAGACGCGTTTAGTTCTATTCAGGTTTACATAGCTGGATGTATCTGCGTCCAAGTTGACTTCCACTCTGGGACTCCAACCCTGTACCGTCCACTTCAAACTTTATCGCGTCTCAACTCAGTAGGTAAGTGGACAACGCAGTAGTGTTTCGATCGAACACCATTTTGTTCCAGTCACGGAGTGCACATAAACATCAAGCAGACCAGTCCCAAATACAACGTGACCGACGTCCTGTATTTCACTGATAGCCACCACCACTACTCATCTCTGCTTAGAACAATACTTCTGACTTGTCATATATTCAGACAATCCGCACAGGATGCACATATGCCAGTAATAGACTGACTGGTCCATCCCAGTTCTAAACGTCAATCACAACATTCAAACAATCAATATATATATTACAGATATTTTACAAACATGGTAAATATGTAACTAACTATCGGATAACTTGTGAAATAACAAAAAGTAATACTAAATGCTTATTCTAATGCTTCACCATCATTACAGTTTAAAATTAATTCTATACACAAATTACTTGGTAATAGTTAAAGTCAAATAAACTTACTCATGTTTACACCACAATATGTCATAGCTCATTCAGTAATTTTGAAAACCAATAGCAACAGCTGTCCTCTCGGGACTGTAGTATAAATCAGCTACAGTATAACAGTATATTCAAAAGTTTCCAAATCTTTCAGTACATCCCCTTCCAACAACCTCCCTAATTGGAAAGCAGTATTACCCCTCTCATGGATTACAAACTAGTTATCTATCACAAATCACACACCAAGCTCACACGATTTGTCTAGGGGCTGGCTTGTCAATTAATACTGAGCATCATCAATACGCGATTAACCGGATCTTCTACATTACAAATATTATATTGTTCGCTCTACTCCCAATACAATAACCGAGGTTGTAAACACTATTAGTTGTCTTACATATTTCAGCTAAACAACTAACCAAGTCATGTATTCTGCACAATTCAGCATAACTATTTCCACAAAATTCTCTAAGGAAGTAATTCACATACCTGTTTCCGAAGTGCTAAGTACAGTGCAACACCTGTAACATACACCTCAGTTTCTACGGACAACAAATCAACTTGCTTATGTGAATTAAGAATTGTTGTTGGGGCTGACTAATATGAAGTTGTTAACTTGAATCAGTTAACAAGCCAAATGAATTTGGGTGATAAATAATGATCAGAATAAATATGGTTAACATGGGGTGAGAGAGAGAGAGAGAAAATAATGGAATAAAAATTATGAAATTTAATATCCAACCCTCTTATTCTATTATTATATCTGACTCAATTCATGTTATTATACATATTACGTAAATTCTGATTTGTAATTACAATATTCTCTCTCCCTCTCTATCTCTTACCACATATTGATCTCAATATATAGTGCACACATTG
>OX104024.1:4551472-4632398 GCA_944470205.2 Schistosoma margrebowiei
ATCATATGTCGGACTGTACGTGCTACCTTGAGTACAGTTGAGTAGTAGTAGACAGACGGAACTGGAGTTGATTAGAATAGATCTATCTATCATGTTAGTTCGTTTCTGAGAATAACACTTTTCTGCATATATGTGATTTGAATCAGTTTTATAAGCGGAATAAAATTGTGTGATAAATGATGATCAGAATAAATACAGTCAACATGTCACAATTCATTGATCACTGGGTGGTGATCATTGTCATGTGTGTCGAGTCCTTATTTAGTGCAGATTGAATGCTATCGATCATGTTGCAATGTGGCCACCAGTCTATGTGACTCGACATTGCGTGCACTATATATTGAGATCAATATGTGGTAAGAGATAGAGAGGGAGAGAGAATATTGTAATTACAAATCAGAATTTACGTAATATGTATAATAACATGAATTGAGTCAGATATAATAATAGAATAAGAGGGTTGGATATTAAATTTCATAATTTTTATTCCATTATTTTCTCTCTCTCTCTCTCACCCCATGTTAACCATATTTATTCTGATCATTATTTATCACCCAAATTCATTTGGCTTGTTAACTGATTCAAGTTAACAACTTCATATTAGTCAGCCCCAACAACAATTCTTAATTCACATAAGCAAGTTGATTTGTTGTCCGTAGAAACTGAGGTGTATGTTACAGGTGTTGCACTGTACTTAGCACTTCGGAAACAGGTATGTGAATTACTTCCTTAGAGAATTTTGTGGAAATAGTTATGCTGAATTGTGCAGAATACATGACTTGGTTAGTTGTTTAGCTGAAATATGTAAGACAACTAATAGTGTTTACAACCTCGGTTATTGTATTGGGAGTAGAGCGAACAATATAATATTTGTAATGTAGAAGATCCGGTTAATCGCGTATTGATGATGCTCAGTATTAATTGACAAGCCAGCCCCTAGACAAATCGTGTGAGCTTGGTGTGTGATTTGTGATAGATAACTAGTTTGTAATCCATGAGAGGGGTAATACTGCTTTCCAATTAGGGAGGTTGTTGGAAGGGGATGTACTGAAAGATTTGGAAACTTTTGAATATACTGTTATACTGTAGCTGATTTATACTACAGTCCCGAGAGGACAGCTGTTGCTATTGGTTTTCAAAATTACTGAATGAGCTATGACATATTGTGGTGTAAACATGAGTAAGTTTATTTGACTTTAACTATTACCAAGTAATTTGTGTATAGAATTAATTTTAAACTGTAATGATGGTGAAGCATTAGAATAAGCATTTAGTATTACTTTTTGTTATTTCACAAGTTATCCGATAGTTAGTTACATATTTACCATGTTTGTAAAATATCTGTAATATATATATTGATTGTTTGAATGTTGTGATTGACGTTTAGAACTGGGATGGACCAGTCAGTCTATTACTGGCATATGTGCATCCTGTGCGGATTGTCTGAATATATGACAAGTCAGAAGTATTGTTCTAAGCAGAGATGAGTAGTGGTGGTGGCTATCAGTGAAATACAGGACGTCGGTCACGTTGTATTTGGGACTGGTCTGCTTGATGTTTATGTGCACTCCGTGACTGGAACAAAATGGTGTTCGATCGAAACACTACTGCGTTGTCCACTTACCTACTGAGTTGAGACGCGATAAAGTTTGAAGTGGACGGTACAGGGTTGGAGTCCCAGAGTAGAAGTCAACTTGGATGCAGATACATCCAGCTATGTAAACCTGAATAGAACTAAACGCGTCTCTTGAGGTCCACTGTTAGCCACCATTCATTTCTGCTTATGTTTCGAAATAATTTTTTAAAAACCGTGCAATTCGCAATTATTTTGAAATTGATCTTGAAATTCTGTAAGATAAGATAAACTCATGTACAATGCTTTAAGCAATCAAATAAAGGAAAATGAAGGGAATATTCTGTTGGGTAATAAGGGTTGAACAATGGGGGAATGCGCCAAAAGATCTCCCTTTTTTCGCGTCGTCAGGTTTGTCTTTAATTTATGGCTTGATATTTATTCCTAGTTAGTACCATTTATTTAAGCTTTTTCATCAATGACATTGTCGCTAACTCAGCTTTCGCAGTGCCGACTCATCTATTACGCCTACTGCTTTACCTGGTGTGAATATGTAACTAGAAATATGTAACCAATTTATGACCTCTACTCAGGTCAATATTTTAAAGCACCTACAAATTTCGATCGGGATATTCGTTGAAAGGAAGGTTTCTTGTTTTATGAGATTTAATATGTGACTTCCTATCGTTGTTGTTAACCAGTCAATGTCTGTTGATATGTGTACATCGTGTATGTAAGGCTACGACAATGTCATTTTCGTCATAAGCTTTAGTAAAAGAAGGCCCTGGGTTCGAATCGCGCTCGCGGGATCGTGGATGCGCACTTCTGAGGAGTCCCACAATAGGACGAAACGGCCGTCCAGTGCTTCCAGGTTTTCAATTGTGATGGTCTAATATCAATTGGTTCAGGATCTCAATCAAAAACTTAATAATCTCCACAACCCCTATACTAGTAATATTAAAGTTGTTTATAAGTTTGAGATTCATGACACATATACGGTGTTGTCAAGTTATAAAAAATGAGTTGGTTGTGAAGAATTTCTTTACTGAAAAACATCTTTCTTGTGACTTAATCTGTGTGTTTAAATTAATATTGAGTCTGTCGTAAAATGTCACATATCTGCATAAAATCATTTCCCATTGTTTACAGTCATTTAGCAGCGACTGATTGTTGAGATGGTTGGAAGAATAAATAGGGACAATTCTCATTATTCGTGTTTTCATCTGCATATTTGATATGGAGTGGTAATCACAACATATATCTGTATTACAGGTGAAATTGAAGATGCCACAGGTATTCGGTGTTTGACATCACTTTAACCAGTAACACCTTCTAATATGAATCGTACCTACCAAGTGAAATCAAAAGACAGAATCCAGGAAGTTCGAAGATATATATGATAGGCTATCAATATATCGAGCGTCTTCTGATCTAATCTGGCTAGCGATTGCAGGGGTTGTTGAGGACGGCGTTTCCACTCGTGATTTGGTGCGGATGCATGACCGCTCGCCTTCAGTTAGATGAATCCATTAAAACTAATGTGGTCAGCATCGGATGTCGAACAGTTACAGAGCTATTTATTTTGGGGGTTTATTGACTGCTACAAAATTCTCATGTTATAGCTGGTACTAATATTTTAAAGAAGATAACTGTTTCACATGTACATGTGTTCCTCCTTTGAAGATGAATGTAGTGATGAATAATAGAAATTTCCTAACACTTTTTTTAGCGGAATTGTTAGTTGGATCAATAATTTATCGAGTTTAGGTAGTCATCATTCTTCGCTATCTTGTAATAAATCATTAGAAATTTTCATAACCCTTTTTATCAATGTGAATACAGCAATATACACACCCTTAGTCTTAATTTCGAACTTCTTTTGTAGAACATGATTGAGAAGACTGAGGATTTGAATACTTTGGCTAATGATTTAGGTCACATTCTGTCTGATAGTTTACGACAAGTAGATGGCGATTTCGATTTTGAGTTGTCTTTCACTGCTTCATCTGATCTCGACACTCGATTCACGCTGGTGCTCGACGAGAGTATGATACCTGAGTCCGACACAGACGATTCTATACCTGTTAAGAATGACTGGGTGAAGTTTGCCGCAATGGCGTCTGCATACGTCTACAAAAATGTTGGTGAATCGGTTTCCACATCTCTTCGAAAATGACCGGCGAATGCTGCCAGTGCTGCGATTCTCGCTGGACTACTTGCAGAAGTGGTCGAATCGTCTGATACGGATGAACCAACTACTTCTGATAGAGAGCCATCTGTCGAAAATATCTCTACACCTGACTTAGTAGTGAAGAATCGTCAAGATGGTGCCTGGCACTATGGAAGTCGGACCGTTGACAACGTTGCCAGCAGTTTGGAAATGGTGGATGTGATCGATGCTGAAATGACAGATGCATGTATTCGAGTGATGATTGCAGCTGTTGTCAATTATTTCCAAGAGAACAGATTCGTTCCGTGTGGTTTTTTGAAAGACAGTTATGCAAGTGCGATATTGAGAAGTGATCTCATGGATAGATATGGGTTGACAGACGAAGATGATAAAATTGAAGCGATGCATATCACTGGTAGTTGGGTCTCTAAACTGTATGTGTTTGACATGGCGACGAATCATCGTGATTTGGAACACCCAATCAGACCTATAAATAACATTGGTTTGGTGCGTCCTCTGAAACTAGATATCAGTGAGTGTTTCAAGGACTTGACAGCTGGATGTATACGTACACGAATAGCACATGAGATTGCCAGTCGAATGGTGCGATCTGTGTGTATAGTGTTTTTCGAAGATTTGAATGGACTGATTAAGTTACGGAAGCTGTACCGTAAAATATCCAGTGATCCATTTTATTATCACACTGACTGTGAATATTTGACGAAATCATCTCAACCGTCAGTCACTGACAAGACGGTTGGTCACCTATTTGACTGTTTTTGAACCGAATAGTGAACTGTTTGATTATCCACAGTTGAAGATGAATGGTAAAACTCAAGAACAACGCTATGGTGATTACAGTGAGAACTGGAAGAAGATACTGGAGTCGATTTATACAGAGTTGTGTATGCCAAGTGGAAGTGTTTTACTCAATTTATTTAAATTTATAAGCAAAGTTGTAGATAGGATTCGGCAAAATGAAAAAACTTTTGAGACAATGTTGGAATGAATATGGTGTCGACTCAGATATTTCCGATTTTATTTCCCGATTCTCATGTAATCGTTAGATGATTATGCTTGTTCATTGACAACTCGAGACTGTTACTAACAAATTGCAATATTATTCTTTTCATTCATAAAATCTTTTTTTTCATCTGTGATGTTGCTTTATGTTGTAGCGTGGCGTCGAGTCACGGTTGACTATGAACACCATTACAAGAAGACTACGTGCCAGTTAACCGATAAAATACCACCGTAAGCCAAATATCAGAGGGCAGTTGATGGCTGTAGTCGAGATGTATTTGTTGGCGATCTCGTGGTATCGAAAGGATACTGAGATCGTGCCAAAGGAGTACAAGCGTGGTTACCGAGCATAACCGAACTCGTGCAAGGTCACAATCGAAAGATAGTTAAGCAGTTATATGATTATCTTTAGCACATTAAAACAATCACTGGTACAATTAGTTATAATAGTGATTGTTTCCATTAAATGAATCGCGTTCTCTTGGTAAAAGTAGGTCACTACAATGTTTTCACTGTGGTTTTGTTGTTAACATATAGGTAATTGTTACAAGCACTTTCGATATAAATAAGTGAACTGAAATTCAGATGATTTCAGTATTATCCATCAGAGTTTCTCAAAACTTAATTCATGGTATACTCATTGTTACTTTAAATCTGTCATGACATTTGATTGTTTTAGTCGATTATATCCATACTGTTATGCTAAGTGTAATTGTGCACAAAGTAAATACTCGGTATTTTTCATGTATTAGTAATTCGTAGGATTCTCCTAAATATTACACCACGTTCAAGTTGCTTAAATCAACTGACTGAGTTACTGGGACAATGTATGACATAGCAAACTATAAATCAACTGTAAGGTTTAAACAAATAGTCAATCAATAATGTGAAATGATTGATGGGATGATAAGAGTAAGACTAATCTAAGTTTAGTGCGGTATATATTTATAATAACATTTTTATTACTTTGATTATTACCTAAGCTAATTGTGTAGATATGCTTACAACCTATTACTGAGTAATAGGTGTATTTGCACGAATGTGTAACCATCTTAGCTGTCATTTGCATAGATTGGTATAACCAGGGAGATAGTTAAGCATATTTCCCACAATGGGAAGTTTATTTTAAAATGGACCTATTGAAATCGTACATAGAAAAGTATGAAGTAGTTTTATAAATCATAAATACTCAGGTATCCCCGTCTCTACGTTGCCGATCGTCGGTTATGTCGTTGAAAGTCATCGTCAGATAGTTTCTCAATAATAATAATAATAATAATAATAATAATAATAATAATAATAATAATAATAATAATAATAATAACCTATTGCGTGAATTTACGAAGTTGATTATTTGATAGCTTACTGCTCGTGGAGCGTCGACCGAAGACCAGGATTATCCAATCGACTGACGTAGGTACTACATCCCAGTCGTTTCGAAATGCTGTCCAACTTTTTGATGACTGCCCCCAATTCCCAGTATTATGTGATTTTAGGTCTGTATTTAAAGTGTGTAACTATATATCGTGTTGTGTATGCATGCTCATGTATAATTCACATTAGGTGTGCATAAATGCTGGGATAACCATACAGACTACTTACTATAATATTTACTCATGTGTATACAGTTATATATCATTAAATTATTTGAATGAATAGCATAGAATTTAAGAAGGAATTGAATAAACATTCATAAATTCCACCTGTTGAAACCCATTAATCTTATTTAATTGAATGTATTAACAAACCTGAAGCGACTTATACTTCTAGTTCATCATCAATTAAATTTAAGGTATGATTCACTGAACTGAGGATAAAAATTTGAATAAAGTAGTCACAATTAAAATCATCAAAACTATCGGTCTAATCCAAAGTTGTAATCACCGTAGTAATCTATCCTAACTTTCAATGTCTAATCTGTAATTTTTTAGGTGCAAATACCTCATGGCTTATTTTTCTATTGACTAGTCACACATGTTGGTGTCAATAAATGTGAATGAAGAAGTCGGTAATATTAATAAATTGCTCATTTTTAACCTCTTAGAAACAATGACTATCGTATTAGGCACTGATGGTAATGCCAACAAATGGGGCGTTGGGATTGTTCGTAATGGTTTAGTGCTTGCGAACCCGAAATCCATATGCATTGCTCCACTTAATGAAGGCTTTCAGTCGACAGAAACAACTATATTTCATCAGTCATATTATTGAGCCCATTCAAAAATAAGAAATTGATCCTCCTAAATTGGATGCCATTTCTTACACTAAGGTTTGTGATGATATGGAGAGACGACCAGAAGTAGACTAATGAGAAGATCAATCGACAGCAATAAGAAATGAGTGAGAAATGGATCAATTAATTTCGTTAGGACTAGTGTGGTATATATATATGAACGAGCATTTGTGCATTTTATTCGGTAGCCCAATGTACTTTCTCCATCACCATAATGTCCTTGCTCAAGTGGTCAGTAGGAGGGGGGCGGGGTTACCGCATAGCACATTGTGTATTAGTACCAGATTTCGGACACCGCTCGTCTCATCAGTTTGTTTGAACAAATTCACACAACTACACATGATAATCTTTCTAAATAATAAAATTAATTATGTTTTGTCACCATAGTTCTGAAAGATGTTTCAATCATCTTAGTAGTATACCTTCATTTCGGGGTATCTATTTCCTATTTTATTTCATTTAAACACAAATATTGGTACAACTGGGAACCAGGTAGATAGATATACGTCCTGGAACAAGAAAATAAGATAATGAATAGTCAGAGTTATAAATGAGTAGAAATAAGTGAACGAGAGTAGTGTATAATAGGAAAAGCAGTTCATTGTAAAAATACAACCAGAAATAATCTTATAAGTTAAAGAAGTCCCTCCCACTTTTATAATATTTGTACACAACTACAGCAGGATTGCTGTTAGTTCTTGTTATAAGACATGTCTGATTACGTCTCAAGTCACTGAGTTGTACTGTTTCTCAAACTCCAAGTGGAGATTCCTGATGAACTGACAGGTGCAAATCCTATGCAACATTCTTACATACCTCGACGCTTTGTCACGAAGTAACCCTCTCTCCGTTACTCCAAAGTGCACGATTTAGAATTCGCTGAAGCCACTTTTGTAAAACATGTTTAACTCTTCGTAGCCTGTGTTTCAAGGTGGGAGACACAAATTAAATTTTCGTCACTGTACCCGAACGTCACTAACGCGGTTTTGCCATTCAGTATCTATATTACTTTAGAGGCAATGATAATCAAACGCAGAGAGTTGTCTTGTATCCTCAACTCGGACAGATCGGGTTTAATAAGCATGAAACAAAACTGCTCTCTGGAACGCTCTGTAGATCCAATATATCTCTATCGGGATATTTCGATTTTCCTCAACACCAGTGCTGTTTTCTAAGTCGGTTTCTTAACGCACTCCACTCGTTGTTCTACTTCCACAACCTTAGTTCCATCTGTTTTTCTAAAACAAACAGCTATATCGTACAATGTATATTCGCTCTTTTGTTACTTATTGAATTAACATAGTTGCATAT
Organism: Schistosoma margrebowiei; assembly: GCA_944470205.2. Classification (NCBI taxonomy): domain Eukaryota; kingdom Metazoa; phylum Platyhelminthes; class Trematoda; order Strigeidida; family Schistosomatidae; genus Schistosoma; species Schistosoma margrebowiei. Next base: position 4,559,783 of record OX104024.1, read on the forward strand.
AAAATCCCCAGTCACATTTTATTTAATTGTGCTAACTATTCAGGACACACCATCTGATAAGTCTTCTTTGGTATTTAATATGCTGCTGCTTTTGTTTTCATCCATCTGCTTCCAAATGAATTGCTAGTGTAATGAAGAAGAACACGAATGTGCACAATTGAATGTATTTGTAAACAGAATCTCTTCGTAAAATCTGCCATCTATAGAGTAAATACTTCATTTGCAAAATATCAGTCAATCGTCTCCGATTTCATTGTTCTTCCGTTTCCACACCAATCATCCTCTGTTCTCCTTCTCCTTTCTTCAATCTTAACCTTCTGCCTCCATATATTTCACTTTCGACTGATGATACATACTACTTATATCTGTCGATATCAGTAGCACACATCGCAACAGTGCTAAATCATTTGTTGCAAAAACGGTTCAAGTCACTTCGATCATTTAGAATTTTAAAACTCTAAACCGTGCTTGCACCAAAAAATAATCAAAAGTTTACATTGATATCATGAATGGATCAATGTTAAACCACCATGAAGAACTTGGTAGAGAGCTTGTGTCATCTTTACTGTGATGAACTAAATCATCTAATACCAATGAGATCAAGCAAGTGACCAATCGAATACAACACCTAATAACCGGTCGAACCAACTAATATAATAACATTCAAACATATATATGTGTATTTAAACCAAGTGTTTCAAGTAACTAACATTTAGACTGGAGAGAGGTGTTTGTGCGTAGACTGTCACATGTGATGATCAACCATGGTACATGCTCTTCATAGGTGGTATAATAAGATGATAAAGTAAACAAACAAATTGTTACTATCCCACTACTAACACTATCCCTTGATTAAGTTAGTTGGGAAATTCATTAGCCTGATATTTCATTAACTGATATTTCAAATGCTTGTCAAAAATGGTTACATTCATAATGTCTAGATATAGTTCAGGTTTCATATTACGGTTAACAGTATTCCAAATGTCATTTGATACAATTAACTTTGTTCGTATTAAACTGTATAATTGAGATAGACATTTATTTTGTCAGACGACGTAGGCTTTTACTTTTACACTTAATGTAACCAATACTTCAAATACTTGTCAAAACTTGTTATTCAACAATTGTAAAATGTGATCAATAAACGAACCCACCAATAATAAAGGGAAACGCCCACCACCACATTAACTCCTTTTGACTTTGTACGACTGTATCTTTTTATTAACCAATCACAATTTGATTGATGTTCATTGTAAAATAATATTTGCTTGTTGACTCATTTTTCCTATACTCTGGTTACTGTTCGGTATGTTATTTGTCTCTGTTTTTCCCTGTATTAATAGACCGTACTGTTTGTTTGTACACTAACGATGTTAATTTATGTTTTAGAAACAGATAAAGTTTATCTAGCCAAATTAGCTTGCTTGTTCTGACTTTGGCTAAACCAAGACTCTGTATTCGACGGTTTAGAGATTAGCTCAGAGTTTAGTCTGTAGGAAATTGCTTCCTACAACAATATTCCGCTTGTATTTTCAATAACAGACATTTACATTTAACACTGCAAACAAATTCAGAAGGAGAAACACAAATTGGATTGGTTGAAGTTAGACATTAACACCATTGGATGCCGGCTCAGTAGTCTAATGGTTAAGTGCTCGCGCGCGAAACCAGTAGGTCCTGGGTTCGAATTCCGCGAGGTGCGGGGTCGTGGAGGCGCACTGCTGAGGAGTCCGGTAGCGGGACGAGACGGCCGTCCAGTGCTTTCAGGTTTTCCATGGTGGTCTAGCTTCAATTGACTCATGATTTCAACTTCTGAAACACGAATTATCATCATGATAATTAATTAATGTTAAATAAAGGGAATAATAATAATGAATAAACATAAGTTGTGGTGTGATGTGTGCTACTCATGTCGACATTAGTAGTATATAACGATAGGCTAGAATGAAATTTCTAGCAGCAGGACATTGAGAAGATCGGAGAGGAACGAATGGGAACAGAAAGTAGTTGGTATGGAAATGTAGGGACAATGAAGTTTGAGACAATTGATTGGCAATTGTTCGGTGACACATTTAGATCAATGATATTAGTTTCACTTTTATTGATAGACTTAAAAATCCCGGCAGTCAAATTTATGGATTTAAAACTAGATAACAATTCATTTCAACGTACTTTAGTAAGATCTAGTACTTACACCAATTACACCTCGTGGAGGAGCGTAGGTCACCCACCAGGATTAATTGTAAAACAAAAACCATTAATTTCTTAACTGATCAGCCAAACTTTTTAAAAATCATTCCGTGTTTTCTTTCTATATCTAATCTTAATATAACTATTCATTCACTAATCTATCTAAAGTAAATAACTTGGTCTATAGGATTCGATCTTCTTAATCGTCTGCCTCCATGCCTTTCACTTTCGATTGATGATATATGCTACTTGTATATATCTCGATATCAGTAGCACACACGATAATAGTATTCACAATGGTATTGTTAAAAAAACACTTCATTTAAGTTGTTCATTTACATCAGTTACAGTCATAAAGAACTGATAGACATTTTACCGATCAGTTTAATAACATGATCACAAAAATTTTACATGACGGAATGATTGATAAATCATTCATCATAAACGAATTAAGTGAATGACATCATAGGCTAAACATCAGGTAAAACCATTCAACTGTATCAGTGTAATTTGGATTCTAGATAAAGTGAGTTTCAACTGTCGACTGGATACCTTCATCAAGTGGAGCAATGAATATCGACCTCAGGTTCTGAAGTACTAAACCATTACGAACAATCCCAACACCCCATTTGTTGGCGTTATCCTCAGTGCCTAGTGCAATAGTCATTGTTTCTAAGAGGTTGATATAAGCAAGTTATTAATGAGATCTGACACTTGGATTATCATAACTCATAGTGTAGTGAACATGAACACAATTGCAGACAATCGAAAGTATTTGAATACAACATTACAGAATCTGTTTGTTAAATCTGAGATCTATAGAGAGTTAATACTTCATTTGTAATCATCTCAAACTTCATTGTTCCTTCGTTTCCATACTAATCATCCTCTGTTCTCGTTCTTTTTTCTTAGGTCTTCTCAACCTTCCTTCTGCTTCCAGTCATTCCACATTCGTTTAACGGTATATACTACTTATATACCTGTCTATATCAGTAGTACATACCATAGTAGTTGTCATTTTCGTTTTGTAAGAGGATGGCAAAATGTCTGTCTGATTTTATCTTTTTATTGATAAGCATGAATTGTTTCGCTGTATGTTTTCTTTGACGGAAATCCAGTGTAAATACTGTTAGCCTACAGAAAGGAAACCTCCTCAACGTATTCCTTGTCAACCATTTCTAATCTGTCTCTAAATGTATACTCTCAAATATTCTCATAAAACTATTATGTAATATGGATTGCATTCATCTTACATGTAAAACCATGTGTTTTTTGTCAAGTTGATTGTATAGTTAACTTGGATAATCATCATTCTGATCAAAATGAATAAGTCATTTTATGTATCCAAGTAATAATCTTGTCAAAAAACAAACATTGATTTAAAATCGACTGTGAACTTGTTTATCGTTTTCATAGCTCTACATTCATATATACGGGTATATATGGGTATCAAGTAGCATGTCTACAAATAGATTATGTATTGATAAGCAAAGATGGATAGTGACTAGTACTGGAATCGAAGAGTCGCGTTTCGTCCTATCAGTAACTAAATGTATGACACGACGGCATTTAAAGCGAATGATACTGAGTTCGAGTGCCAGAGTGAACATCAACTCTGAGATACAGGTACATCCAGCTGACGAGTTCCAAATAGGATGATACATGTGTATCAAACTGGATCCCACTGCTAATCATTATTCATCTTCGTTTATAAAGCTTATGACTTCAGACAGTAACGAGGCAGTTCACATAGGATACACATATGTCAACAAGAGACTATTCAATTGCAGTTCTAAATAACAATGGGAAGATACAAGTAAAACAACACCAATTGAACATTATATATTTCTTAAAATGTATTGTCTCAATGATGATTTGAAATTTGACTAACATTAATTATAGTTACTTAATCAGTATGGAGATTTGTAGAGATCGTAGTATTTTCATATCTGAATTCACAAGTCGATCGATCTAAGCTAGACTACCATTGAGAACCTGGAATCATTTGACATCTGTTTCTTCGTAGTATGGGAATCCTGCTGAACAATGAACATCACATAAACATCGTTGGATGCCAGCTCAATGGTTTGCAGGTTAAGTATTCGTGTGTACGGGATCGAATCAACACATTTTCTACATCATAAACCGATCCTGAAACAGCTTTATTATCATTTAATTATTATTTTTCCTTTGCATTGATGAAACCAATTTACACTAAAGCTCCGTCAGGTATATCACAGTCTGAACTAAGATGATGGTCATTTAACGATGAATGCAATACAATACATAAACATTCATGCCCTTCTTTTTGCCTTAGTGAGTTTATTCATAAACTGGTACATGTTTTCAAATTTACTGATCTGTAGGCCTTTGGGCTTGCAACCAACATCTTAACTTATGTGAATTATTGCAAAGACATTAAATGGTCATCTTTGTATGGTGAGTAAAGTAGATTTTGATATTTTGTCAGTCAAATCCCTTATTTAACATTAATTAGTTATCATGATGGTAATTGGTGTTTCTCCTTCTGAATTTGTTCACAGTGTTAAGTGTAATGTCTGTCATTCAAAATACAAGCAGAATATAATGTGATTGATTGATACTAGTGAAGAACTCATTCATATGAATCACCAACTAATCTGAATGGTCGTCTTATCTACAATTTTGTCGTTGAGATCATACTTTAATTGAATGCACATATGGTACGTCTGATCAGTTTGTTTACTGTTAATCTTGTCAAGCCCTTCCACTAACTTATTTACGGACAGTCGAGCTTGTAGTAGTAGTCGCAGTAGGACAGTGAAAATTTGTATATCCAGTCATTATGATCATACCCATGATGAGCAAATAAGCTAGATCACAACATGTGTGACAGCCTACGCACAAATACCTCTCTATGGAGGCTAAATGTTGACTGCTTGAATCACTCGATTAATATATAAGCTTGGATCTTATTACTTCATTCGATTTTGTATTGGAGTAGACAGTAGCTCCTGTAGTCGTTCGCATTGCTATTTGGAGTTACGTGATAACGGTTAACTAGGGCGACGAGTGATATAGAAAGCCTATGGAATTATTTCGTAGCTGAGCGATCACAAGGTGAACTGTAAGTTTCATCTGTTTAGATGAATTGAAGTTGTTATGACGAATAGCACTGGTTCTATGTAACTTAGATGTTTATCACTGTCTTTTCTTTTTATCATTTGAATGACAATATTAATATTTATTGAATAACTTTTGTCGTTTGAGACCAGTTGGTAGTCTGTAGTTATTGGAGATCGCACTTTTCTATGCATGTTACGAGATTCCTTCAAATAATACTCTCTGTATTTTCGGAGTGCACGTGCTACTTTGATTACAGTTGAGTAGTAGTAGTAGGCAGAGAGAATTGGAGTTGACTAGAATAGGTCTATCTAACATGTGAGTTAGTTTCTCAGAATAACACTTGTTTGCAAATATGTGATTGTCGAGTGATGATGAGGAGAATGATGTTGTTGATAGACAAGTAGACTAATTTGATTCAAATTAAGAGCAAATCGTGTATATTTAATTATACTTACATGAACCATAAACCACTTAGCAATACCGTATAGCTTTAAACAACATTCTCTTCGATAAGAAGGATTGGAGCATCCGTAATTCAACCGACCGGTATAGAACTTCCATATTTTGGAGATGATCATCGTTCCTTGTAATACTTGTGGTTGTGTTTCGTTAATTTGATTGCATACATGTATTTAGCACTTCCGAAAGATGTTGGACTTTAACTATTACAAACTAATTTGTATATAAAATTAATTTTAAACTGTAATGATTGTGAAATATCAGAATAACCATACGATAATAAGTATTCGTCTGATCCAAGTACAGTCAGATCTAGGGTCACCTAAACCTCACAACTGTTTAGTATTTATTGTACAGTGAAATGCGTTTCAAAACAATCTAATATCAGATCCTGTTTATATTAGAGTAAACAGAACTGTTATATCCGAGCGAAGATTAAATTACAGGTAACTCCCGAGGACTATTAGTGGACTAATATTCTATAAATATTCTTATTGTAAAACTATTCAATCATTAGATTATGTATATTTATATCCCTCTTATTATAAGCTTTATTTTGATCTATAATTTATTATTGTACGATTTACGGTTCTTAAACTATGTTCAGTCTATTAATTACTGTCCCCCTCGTTCACAGCCACTTTTTGGCTTATTTGTGTACATATGTTATTTCCTAATTTATGGTGTGTTGTGGTCTGTCTGTTTGATATATAAACCGAGTATGTTTGAAATAAACGATCTGCTCTGATTCGAAGCTGGTATTGTGTTCTGGACTCAAGTGGAAGGGCTCGGGAGACATAGGACCAATAAGGACGCTAGACTGTCCACACCGGTTGAACGTCATTGGTTGGCCTAGTGTGAAAATTCGTATAAGTCGTACCCGGATTGGTAGATAGGTCGCGTGATAGCAAAAAGCAGACATACTCAAGGTCATAACAATTGGCGACGGGGATTTTGAAAAAAAAAGCGATTCAAGGTCATAGCAATTGGCGACGGGGATTTTTGGCAACAAAAAAAAATATACTACAAGTGGTGACTCAGATTTTGTAAATAAAGCAGCTGTTATAATTGCCGGTGATTTTTGGAGCTAATATTATTGGCAGTAAAAAAAATATGTCGATTTCTTTAGAAAAGTTGCGGTTAATATTACAGCACCAGCAGAAGATGTTGGCCTTGCAACAACAGCTATTTGAAACAGTTTTGGGCAGACTTTGCATTCAAGCAGAAAACAAGAAATCTATTTATCATGCAGATAATGGTGCAGAAATGGACATTTCAGAAGCATATCCTGTGCAGGGTTCAAATCCCTTTATACCTGAATCAGAACGTAATATTTGTAACGTGTCCGGCTCAGAGCAAGAAAATACTGTGCTGAATGCTCATGAAGTTGTGACAATACCAAATGATCAAGAGCCAGACCCTGTAGATGAAGCCGGAGTCCAGAATTGAATGAAGCACTACTGGTCCTGTCTAGCTCTGAAAATGAATTTCAGCTAGAACAAAATTATGGTCCACGTGATATTAGCCGAGAAAGCTATGGGGACTCATTCAGAAAATAACTGCAGTGACACGATGAACCCAATTATACCGAATATTACTCAAAATCATTGTGAGACAGAAATTTATATTGAATCAGCTTATCCGATATCTAATGACAAGGTAGCAGATATGGGTTCTCAGAATAATGCATGTAATTTTGATGAAATTTTTTATAAAAATGAGAAAAAAATATCGGCTGAGTCAAATTATGGTCAAAAGTCTAATGTAATTTTGTTAGATGATGATTTCCGTAATTATCCATTATTCATTGATGAAATTCCTGATGGATTTGAAAGTAATGCTTCAGAAGAATTAAACTTTGACCTCAAATCAAAGGTCGTTTCAAGTGGATCCGACATTCAATGCGAGAAACGTCGTTTAAATAATGTCCTATTATTTGTAACTTGGAGATATAAGGACCCAACATTATTTCGAGGAGGAGGAGAATGTTGGAGAATTCAAAGTTACAAAAAAATTCTTTTTTTTTAAATCCGAATCTAAACATGGAATCTTCGAAAAAAAAGGGGAGGTGTTATATCCGAGCGAAGATTAAATTACAGGTAACTCCCGAGGACTATTAGTGGACTAATATTCTATAAATATTCTTATTGTAAAACTATTCAATCATTAGATTATGTATATTTATATCCCTCTTATTATAAGCTTTATTTTGATCTATAATTTATTATTGTACGATTTACGGTTCTTAAACTATGTTCAGTCTATTAATTACTGTCCCCCTCGTTCACAGCCACTTTTTGGCTTATTTGTGTACATATGTTATTTCCTAATTTATGGTGTGTTGTGGTCTGTCTGTTTGATATATAAACCGAGTATGTTTGAAATAAACGATCTGCTCTGATTCGAAGCTGGTATTGTGTTCTGGACTCAAGTGGAAGGGCTCGGGAGACATAGGACCAATAAGGACGCTAGACTGTCCACACCGGTTGAACGTCATTGGTTGGCCTAGTGTGAAAATTCGTATAAGTCGTACCCGGATTGGTAGATAGGTCGCGTGATAGCAAAAAGCAGACATACTCAAGGTCATAACAATTGGCGACGGGGATTTTGAAAAAAAAAGCGATTTAAGGTCATAACAAGAACAAACGGGATAGTGTTTCACGCTAAATGTAAACGTCTACGTGGTCGATTTTCTGTTAGCAATGGTTTTTAAGGGTAATAATTTTTGATGTGATAGGGTGAAAAGAGGAAAATCCTATCCGTGTGAAAATTGACCAGTATGATATTGATTATTTATTTGAACAGTTGAATTTACGACTAGGTGATGTGAGCTAGATCAAAGGTGCTGGGTTGCAGTTCGTAGTCCGGATGAAGGATGCGCGCTGCTGAGGAATCAGTCACTTAATAAGACGAAACGGCCGTCCAGTGCTTCAATGGTGGTTTTCTATGTTGATGGTCTAGCTTAGCTTAAATCCTGAATTCAACTGTTAAAATAATACAATTTCTACAGGTCGTCTTACTGATGATAATGATATATTGATATTAATTAAATACTACTGCAAGTGTGATTGTCAACTTGACTGACTACATTGTGTATGCATGCATATAAGATTTTGATTTATATTGAGGGTCAAGTAAATCCTTATCACCCACCAGTCGTCGTATTTGCGGTTTTCAGTAGCAAGTGCAAGTTAGTTAAGGATAGCCGCAGACAAAACAGTGACAGATGTAATAATTTCCATCTTGAATTCTTTTAATTACTAACTAATCAATCTTATCATACTGTAATGTAATGAGTATTGTAACTTTGGAAAATTTCTCAGTAGGTTTTCACTGTCGGTGGTGTTGGTTGCAGTAATGTGTGTGTACAGGAAATGACGAACTTGATGACAGAAGGGTAATATGCGAAATGATTGGCAATTGATGGGAGTTTATTGCATTGATTGATAATGGTGGTACGATGGCACGTAATGGTGGATGCCCTGGTGTTTGATGCCGATTTAACTTGATCCGTGGAAGACTGTCGTCATCTCTCAACGCTATTGCACAGATGTTGTTGATGCAGATTGACGTGATGAATGATAACATGTGTATATGTATATATTTTAAAATATATTGTTATTCTGATGACTCGATATTTTTCGATTTGAAGTGTGCTTAATTGTTTATCCTGTCTCTAGATAGGTAGGTAGGTAGGTGATCAGGTTTGGTAGTAGGGAGATAGATAGGCAGAAAGATCATTATTTTTTGTCTGTAGAGTCAAATTCATCTCTCTACTCATTCGCTTTCATTGTAGTTGGTCCAGGATTATTGATTGTATTTCGGTTTATGCAGTAGGTAGTAAGCTGCAAGTCACTTTAGTGACAAACTGTTTCATATCTAGTGTAATAAAAGTAAGCCTATGAATAGAACAATAGTAGTTGGAGTTATTAAGGAAGATGAATTAGTTTAGGCAAAATAAAAGCTTAGCAAATGAATGGGTTTAGTTTATCACCTTATAGAATTACTGTCGACCTAGTTATAGTTATTTACTGATGAATTGTATTATAGGTATTAGGTTATCCACATCATATCTATATGCGAATGTTTTCTTCTACCCTTACATTTTTGTTATTGTTTTTAAAGATCCCCATACTCGTACCATGTTGTTTTATTTATATCTTTTAGAAGAGATGGGTATCCGAGGGTTGTGGACGTATATACGAAGTAGCGGTGGAAACTTATCCGTGTACGAATTGCATAACCAACCTTTAGTTATTGATGCTGAGAACTTTGCTGCTGTATGTTATCGTGAAGCTGCTTTGCGATGTGAATTTGGTGGAGAGTATTTGGCATTTAAGAGTTATGTGCAGTCATTGTTAAAAGAGTTTAGTATCTGTGGTGTGGAGCCAATTTTCGTTTTCGGTGGATGTCATCCGAAAGAGGTATGGTATGAGATGGTGTGGTATGGTATGCTGCTTACATTATCATAGTACTTTGTTTTCCTAACTAACTGCTTACATATTTTCGAGTTCACTTAAATGTTGAGGCATTTGTGTAGTATAGATTTTATCACTATTGTAGATGATATTCTGATTGATTGAAGGAATTGGTGCATCTTAGAGTAGTTTATTATTGTGTATACGTTAGATGCCTAATAACTGATTTGATACACATAGTTCACTTTATCATTTTGAAAAGAGGGAGAACTGAAAGATTCGAGCAGAATAACATGAATTCGTTTTATTTCGTCTGGTTCTCATCAGCTGCTTACAACCTGTGATAATTCGGAATCATAATTACGTGATGAGTCTAAACGACTTACATGAGAGAGTTTTGTTGGATGGAAGTTATATTGAAGACAGATTAGTGTAGTATAGTATAACAAGGGTGTAAATAAATTGAATAGACTGAATACAAGTGACTATGTAATGAGTAAATGCTGATGATTAGAATAAATTGAGTTGAGCTGAGTTGATATAAGAATAAGATTATGAATTTGGAAGATAGTTGAAATATAAATGAATGATGCAATAAATGCAAGAAAGAGTTAAACAATGATGAGGATAATAATAATTATTATTATAGGATGCAGTGAAGGAATATTTGTCACTAAGACAAGGCATGGAAAGATTAATAACCATCTCGTTTTGAATTTGAATACATAAGTCAGACTTTTGACGCCTGATAACACTGGCTTCAGTTGAGCAAACTTGAGAAGACTGGAATTTGGCTGTTTACTTACTAATCACCTTGAAGATTGCGAGGTATCGACCTGATGTCCTGTATCAAGGAGATGTTTGGTGATGGCATTGTTTAGAGTGTTTCTTTCTCTTGTGGTGAGGATTTTCGGAACATGTTCAAAAAATCTGAAATATGCCCTCCTTTCTGTTCGAGCAATGTAGCTGCTTTGGCAGGTACACGTAAATCCATATATAGTTGTCCAATACTACAGTTGCCTAATTAATTAAACCATCAGAAAGTGTGTTTGAAGTGCTATCGTCTGCACATAGAATGTTCACTTGACTAATGTTATTGTTGCAAAATTCCAACGATTATTTTGTTTGTGTATTAAGGCTTTTTCTTCAACAAGACATTAAACACTGTTTTACATTGAGACTCGAGTTATGACATCTACAAATGAAGATGTTGATGCAGTCAGTCAGTCACTTGTATACCTGGAAGTCTACTTCATTATTGTGAGGATAATTTGTTTATTAAGCATTCAATTTAAGAAATTTCCCAGTTGAATTCAGGAGTCAATCTAAGCTAGACGACCACCACCATTGAAAACCACGATTGAAGCACTGCTCTGTCGTTTCGTCCTATTGTGTGACTGACTCCTGAGCAGTGCGTGTACACAATCAGCCAAATATTTAGTGTTATTCGAGGTTTTATACGTAGTGATAAACCTTTTACCACCACTCGAGATATGATTTCATTATCACCTTTCAGTTTATTGATATATTTCTCGGGGTGATGGTCAATTATTCACGACCGAATGTGATGAATAAAGAGACACATAACACCAAACATCTTGAGCCATATTTTTTTCAAGTTTGTCACATACAGTGATTGATTTTATAAATTAACTAATGAACTTTTTTCGCTTTGTTTAGGGAACAAAATTGGATACTTTGATGAAGCGGAACAAGGAGTACTTTAAACAACTCTCATCGGCTCTTCTGATCGCTAAGTCAACTTACAGCACAGAGTTGAAAATCGATATAGCTCCACGACTTAACAGAAATGTTCTCGTTGAAATTCTGCGTGAATCTTCAATTCGATACGTAGCATGTGAACGTGAAGCTGTTATTAGTACAGCAGAACTTGCTGTTTATCTTCAATGTCCTGTTACCAGTAATAATTCTGATTTTTTTATTTATCGACCAAATGATAATAATCAAGTGTATAATTTTATTCCATTTTCAACCATTTCACGTTATTCTATGAAGAGATCCGTCCCTTGTTCTATTTGTAAACGGAATGGTGTTCCGTGTTATTTCATATCGTGTTCAATTCTTAATAATTCAGGACCATTTTCTAAACTCAAGTATCCTATGTTACCACTTTTTGCCATTCTCATTGGTAATGACATGATATCAAATATTCGCCTTCCAACTATCATCGATTCACTAATCCGTACTTCCAACCTACGTAGCAGTTCCTACTATCAAATACGTATCGATGCTATATTTAACTGGCTGTTAAGTTTCCGTGACATGGAAGAACCATTGTCATTGGTGTTGTCACTTTACAGCAAAAACGAGAGGGATAGTATTGAAAAGACAATCCGTTTGGGGATTTCGGATTATGTTCTAAACAGTTCAGGCGAAAACCTGGCTCGTGAATTAGGCTTTTCGACTAAACACAATATCTCATTAAGTGTTTCATTGTCAAGCAAGATGGGAAATCTGAACATTCAGGATCCCACAACTTGTCGAGGTTCTTACTGTGAAGATGTTTGCAAATTTTCTAAACCTGTATTGGAGAGAAATGATGATGATGAAGACAGTATATTTCACCGTTGGCCGAAAGAATTGGTTAGGCGATTTATATTTCTGGACTTAACTCCATCCCTATTTGACCACATGTATGTACGAAATGGTGCTTTTTCTCGTCTAGTAATGGAGGACATAAAGATTCCTAATTCGCTTGATGAATGTATGTCGAAGATGAGAAGTGCTATAAATGGACTTATATATGGACTTGAAAACCACTTGGGCACCAATGGAAAGTTATGTGGGATGGAGAATGAGTGTGTCACTGAGTATAGAAGAAACGTGGATGGTGATTTGACGAAGATTTTAATTTCGGTGAAGCCTCTGAAACCCCCTAGTGCTGAAACGCCTGAATTGTCGTTCTTATCTTTTTTCGCGAAAATTTTCAATGTGAATTTGGAGAAAGATTTTAAGCCTCTTGAAATACAAGGTTTGGCTATTTTATTAGTTCTATGGTTCAGATGTTCGTCTCATGCTCAAAACGAAGCTAAAAACATTAAGACATCGCCGGTTGCACTTGCGCTATCATGTTGTACAATCGCAATGAATTCAAACCGTGAGTTTCTTGGTAGAAATCCTGATGGTGATGGAGGTTTTGTTAACTCTATTCACACACATCTCGATAAATGTGCTGATGTGGCCAAATCAACTTGTTGTCAAGAGGTAAATAAACGTTGCTTTTGTATTGAGCAAGTTCACCAACTTAATGAATTGCAACATATGGCCACTGGATTAAAGCATTTAGTTGCAATGATTGAGGTGCTTTGTCCGTTTTATATGTCAAATAGTAATAAGTTTGATGGTTGTTCACATTTCAGAAATCCTTTCATAAGCTTTTATCCATTCTGGATGTTATTTGCCAGTGGACGTCTTTTATATTGGATTAGTCGACTTCTACAAAATATTGATCCATCTGAACGTTTCCATAAAGTCATGAGTGAGTGGCTTCCAAAATTGCTTATAAGAACCAATTCTGTACGTGAACAAGAAGATTGCGCCTCAAAAGATCTTACCAAACTTTTCAACCTAATTGATAAGTTGAACTGTTAAGATTTACTCACGGTTAGGTTTCTATTATCGACGTTTTGTTATTTGTTTTATTATTTCTGATAGACTGTCACTTTTTATTTATAAAAACATACACACGCCACACTTGGATGGTTTGTTGTCGTAACTAATTCTTATGCCATACTTGCACACCTATTTTCCTAATAACTAGAATCATTCAATTATTTTAATATACATTTCATCAATTCATGCTACGTCTTTATTTTTGTAAAAGTAGTAAAGATGTGAAGAACGAAGAAAAAAGTCAGTTCCCAGAAAGACCTACTTCATATTCTATGAAAACTACTTCCCCAACTACTTGGATGTAATAAATTGTTGACTATGGTGTAACTGGGCATGTTAACGTCAGCCTCATTGATAACAGTCGATATGTCTATGTATTTCGTGTTTATTACACTAGATGATTGCTTCGAAGTATTTGCTGACGTTGTCTAGGTGGATGATGAATGTCTCACGACCAAACCATCGAATTCAGAGAGCACTACATCTCCGAAATGTTGATCCTGGGCAGGGCTAAAAGTACTCCTCATTACATTTGTTTATGTTTGTTTCTAACTAGACTAAATGGACAGTGCAGAGTTATATGGATTTGGCTTGCCTAGGTAATTTACCTTGTATGATATTTTGTCCAAGTTATGGTTGATGCGATTATAGGTTGCGAGTTGTCTCGAGATGAAATCTGGCTCGAACTCTTCGATGTTACGAATACTCGTTTGGCTTCGTATTCCACCACAGTTGTTTGTCCCATATGCATAATTATGCAAGCGCTAGTTGAATGGACACCGTAGAAACAAACAAGAAAGAGTATAATGCTGTCCAAGAACTTATGTCTTATAGGAAGAGGGTTATAAGTCTCATAGTCTGTCGCTTGGTAGGCATAATGACTGATATCTTCCTCATGGTTTCGCGAAAACGGTTGCACCGCTGTGTCAGTTCGCTGTCTGCTAAATGAAGTGATACTAGGCGGGTACAACTGCCGTCGTCCGGTAATATGTTGCCAAAGAACACCGGCATGTGTCCGTAGATTTGATGTTTGTTATAAACTCCAAATAAGAAAATGAGCAAGATCGCAGCTAAACTCTATTTGCATCTTGTACTAGATAAGCCACTCCTAAAATTTGAGCGATAACGTACTGGCATTTCCAGGTTCATACAGCATTATGTACATAATCAATGCATAACTTGAAAACCAGACATCTTGTTGTATGTAAACGATGTGGCGAAATTAAATGTAACGAAACCGTGAAGTTATTGCATATGTTCCCTGTGAAATCTAAGTGCCTCCAAAAGAAGATATGGGTGAAGTTTCTAAGCTGCATTACACTTGTCTGAAATCACTACTGGACCCTGCTCGATTGTTTTGTCCTTCTTCACGATACCAGTGAGATGTCAACTCAGGCACCTACTTGAACGAGGTGAAGGCAACACATACCAAAATACTCTAATCGTTGGGCTAATTTCATTTTCGGCATTTATTTTCACTCTTAATGAGAGCAAATGTTTGTACGCTGTCCTTGCTACAACAATAACACATGTGAACACGATTATTACAGCACCTAGAGATGATAAAAAGCAGCTGTGATTTTGGTAGGCGAATGAAATACAGGGCTTAGTTAAAAATAAATAAATAACAATACAGTCAGTCAGCTAGATGCATCGGTCCTAGTTGTCACACTTCATTAGCACAAAAAGGTGAACGCCAAATTCATGATACTTACTTCCATGGTAGTAATACATAGAAGGAAGATCGCATATAAGGATATGGTACAGGAAGAATTACTTCGTAGGAAGATATAAATCAATTTTTAATTTCACGGTTTAAAGGACGATAGAGTGTATACACACACACCATTGTGACCGATTCTGAGCCATGTCACCCAGTCTCCAACCATTGGTTACGATACTCACGCGGACTCCAACCAAGTTGTCTGCATCTACCAACATGGCTCAGATTAAAAGTTAGTGACTTCAAGCACTGATGCCACGTTTTGGTTTGAACACTCCCAAATTTCTTCCATCTGTCCCCCACACTAGTCAGCATTGTGCGTCGTGCTAATCAGTGTTCAGGTATGCATAACGTGTCCCAACCATCTCAGTCGATGAAGATATACAATCTCGCTAGCTGACTTACCATCATTCCCTAATAACCTGCGTCTAACCTCATTATTACTTACCCGGTGATCCCAGCAGATGCGACCATTATTTTTAAGACATCTGTGATTAAATGCTAGTAGCCTACGAGTATCTTCTACATCTAATGACCACATTTCTCAGCCGTAATGTAGAACAGAACTGCCGAGCAGTATACTTGTCTCTTAATTGATAGACAGATATCTCCTTCGCCACAGGTGACGTAAATTGGCAAAAGTCAAGCGAGGCTTCCGAATCCGTGCAGAGGTTTCGTCAGACACCAACACATTTGGGCTGATCACACTCCCAAGTGAAGTTGTCAATGCGTTTGACTACTTCACTCCCTATCCTTAGTTCAGGTGTTCACACAGGGCAGTCCTGAAGCAACAAACTGCACTTGGGGGTGAAGAAACGCATCTCAAACATTCTAGCACCGTTGCACAGTACTACCAAAAGACTGCATTTTGTCAGCGCCTTAACCGGACAGAACTATGCCATCTGCGTCCTGGTAGGAGATCAGTGCCCGAAAATTCAGTCGACGAGAGCGTGTCCAACCAGTATGTCCATGAAGTTAAATAAAAATGGAAAAAGTAGGCAATCATGACGGACACCACTTAAGGTTGCAAAAGCAGATGACAGTTAGCCATAAAGTCTCACTCGACTAATAGTGCTTACCGTGGACTTCGACCAAAACGATGTGCTTAAGGCTCTTAGCACCCTAGATATGGAAAAGTCAACAGGACCTGATGAACTACACCCTAAAATCTTGAGACATATAGCCCAATATATCGCAGCCCCACTGACTGTGATATTCAAAATGTCACTTGACCAAGGTGTGTTACCTATGGACTGGAAGGACGCAATCGTCACTCCCATACATAAAACAGGTCCACGACAAGTTCCATCGAATTACAGACCCGTAAGCCTCACCAGTGTTGTAATTAAAATACTGGAAAGAATAATCAAACGGACCATAACGGTATTTATGGAAACAAATAACTTGATGAACATGGCACAACATGGTTTTAGAAAGGGTCTATCCTGTACAACGAACCTCCTTTTAGCTAGGGAGCTCTGGATTAATGCGCTAGACAACGGAAACTCAGTGGATGTTGTCTACATAGACTTCAGTAAGGCTTTTGACAAGGTGCCAACTAATAGACTGCTATTGAAGTTGGCAAACCTTGGTATTGCCGGACCTCTTTTAAAATGGATTAAGGATTTCCTAGTAGGTCGTAGGCAAAAAATAAGAATAAATTCCAAGTGCTCCACCTGGAGACCAGTACTTAGTGGGGTACCTCAAGGTTCAGTCCTAGGTCCTTTACTTTTTATATTGTACGTTAATGATCTTACAAGTATAGTACAGTCTCCAATGTTATTATACGCTGACGATGTAAAAATTTGGCGAGTAATAACTGGAGAAAAAGACGCATTTACTCTTCAGGCGGACTTAAATAATATGATAAACTGGTCTAAAGAGTGGCTGATGCCTGTCAACTCGGAAAAGTGTGTCTACATGCACTTAGGGGATTCAAAGGTTAATACATACAACATAGGGGATGTGTCATTGCCCGTAGTCCGGTCTCATAAGGATCTAGGGGTGACAGTGAGCAATGATCTTAAGACGACGGCCCATTGCCGGGAGGTCGCGGTTAAGGGGTTTCGAACCATAAAGTCTCACTCGACTAATAGTGCTTACCGTGGACTTCGACCAAAACGATGTGCTTAAGGCTCTTAGCACCCTAGATATGGAAAAGTCAACAGGACCTGATGAACTACACCCTAAAATCTTGAGACATATAGCCCAATATATCGCAGCCCCACTGACTGTGATATTCAAAATGTCACTTGACCAAGGTGTGTTACCTATGGACTGGAAGGACGCAATCGTCACTCCCATACATAAAACAGGTCCACGACAAGTTCCATCGAATTACAGACCCGTAAGCCTCACCAGTGTTGTAATTAAAATACTGGAAAGAATAATCAAACGGACCATAACGGTATTTATGGAAACAAATAACTTGATGAACATGGCACAACATGGTTTTAGAAAGGGTCTATCCTGTACAACGAACCTCCTTTTAGCTAGGGAGCTCTGGATTAATGCGCTAGACAACGGAAACTCAGTGGATGTTGTCTACATAGACTTCAGTAAGGCTTTTGACAAGGTGCCAACTAATAGACTGCTATTGAAGTTGGCAAACCTTGGTATTGCCGGACCTCTTTTAAAATGGATTAAGGATTTCCTAGTAGGTCGTAGGCAAAAAATAAGAATAAATTCCAAGTGCTCCACCTGGAGACCAGTACTTAGTGGGGTACCTCAAGGTTCAGTCCTAGGTCCTTTACTTTTTATATTGTACGTTAATGATCTTACAAGTATAGTACAGTCTCCAATGTTATTATACGCTGACGATGTAAAAATTTGGCGAGTAATAACTGGAGAAAAAGACGCATTTACTCTTCAGGCGGACTTAAATAATATGATAAACTGGTCTAAAGAGTGGCTGATGCCTGTCAACTCGGAAAAGTGTGTCTACATGCACTTAGGGGATTCAAAGGTTAATACATACAACATAGGGGATGTGTCATTGCCCGTAGTCCGGTCTCATAAGGATCTAGGGGTGACAGTGAGCAATGATCTTAAGACGACGGCCCATTGCCGGGAGGTCGCGGTTAAGGGGTTTCGAACCCTCTGGGCTTTAAAAAGGACATTCACTAAGTTTGATACTACCATGTTCACCACATTATACATATCCTTAGTGAGAACTAAGTTCGAGAACTGTGTTCAGGCTGCAAGCCCCTGTTTAAAAGGTGACTCAGACATACTAGAAAAAGTGCAGAGGGCAGCTACGCGTGCGATTCCGGAACTCCGGGGTTTATCATATAAAGAGCGGCTTGAAAAACTGGACCTCTTTACTCTGTCCTATCGCAGACTAAGGGGAGATCTAATATTGATGTACAGAATATTGAGACATGATTTCGGACCTAACTTATTCTCTCTTTTTCTTCCCACTAGATCGGGACACCTCAGAGGACATAGCAGGCGAGTGGAAAAGCCAAGAACGAACAAAATACCCGTGGCATACAGGTTTTCACACCGAGTCATCAATACTTGGAACCTGCTGCCTGAAGCAGTGGTGTCCGCACCTTCAATTGACTCTTTCAAGAGAAGACTGGACACTCACAGAAGCATACTAGAAAAGGAATAACATAGGCTGTAGGCCTTCTGTCCTTACCACACAAATCTGAATAAAGGGCCTTCATTATGTTTAAGTACTTCTGTGGTACGCCTTTCAATGACAGACACTACCACAGAAACTCGCGGTCTACGGAGTCAAATGCTGCTTTCAAGTCAAGACCACCATTGTTAGACGCCGATGAGTATGCCTGATTTAGAACTTAACGAATGGCGAATATTCTATCGATGCAGCTGCGACCAGTTCTAAAGCCAGCCTGATTTTCTCGTGTTTGCAATCCACGAGTCTTCGTTAGGCGTCCAATGATTAGAGGCCAGTATTTTAGACACCATATCAGTCAAGCTTATCCCCCTATAGTTATCACAGGACGATTTTGACCCAAAATAACAATGCACGAACGGACTTAACAGTGGTTTGTGACAATACAGAGCCCAACCTCAAGAGCAATAAATTATTAGTTCATATGAACGCGTTCAATTTTATGTACAAACTTTCTAGAAATCATTAGTCGACCACAAACGTGATATGCCAGAAGAAAGAATTCAAGCTACAATACTTAGAATCATGTTGTTGGTATTGACCAAGTAATCACCAGTTCCCAGCTTAGCCAGAATACAATGAAGTGTTTACAAATTTTATTTTACCAAGACAATAAGGCTATGTCTTCTTGGTTTTCGGGGCTGATTGTGCGGCAGGCTTCATGTTATGCATTAGTGCACTAGCTCGACGCAACGCCAGCTGAAAGAAACAGAACTTAGAGTATGTATACGCTTACCATCTTTAGTTCTCTTCTGTATTTTTGCTTGCATGTCAAGTTCCTGATTTTTTTCAATGTAGGCCTACGTCCGTGCACAAACTTTGTTCGTGTGACTGCTTTGGCTGGTTTATGGTCTTTTGCAACATTCTTTGTGATGACTACGACACCCTTTCCGTATTTCTCCTCCTTGATCCCGATAGCCTTCTTGTGAACAAGACCACAATACCTGAAGCAGTTTTTTCCCTTCAAGTTAAGTGGGTCACGACTAAAACGTTCGCGGCCACGTTTCATCAGGAAACAGTGGTTGTGTTTAATTAGATCCCAAACGAGGTGACTTGACATGATTCTATGCGAATTTCCCGGTTTCCCGCCAAAACCTTTAAACACTGCGTGTATTTGTTTCACTAGACAATGCTTTAGTGACGTGCTTGTGTAATCCGCAGTTAGAAGAAGTTTGACATTACCAGTTTACTTCCCATTTGCTGTGCAATCATTCGGGAGAACATTTGTGGAGGTAATGTAAAGTGAAAGATTGTTACGACATACATACAGGACAGTTTATGAGCAAGCAATGAATATAAGTATTTAGTGAGGGTTGGCTAGTCTTCTGTTGGATAATTCTGTCTAAAAATATATTTTTTCACTTTGAACTTTGGTTATGATTCTGCCTCTTAATTCTAGAAACGAACTACCGTCAAGATCTGTCAAAAAGGATCCTAAATGCAACATAATAACCCAGCTATACTTGTTAGTGAAGGCAGTCGATTTGCTGATACTATAAACATTAAACTTAATGCTTAGTTTACACCAAGTGCTGAGAGTTCGATGCATTTAGCAATGGCAGTTGACTGATTATGTGAATCACATAACAATATATTTTCACTGGTAAATCAATCGACACAGGTAATAGCAATAGTATTTCATCAGATTTTCTGAAAGACGGTTTTTACGCTAACTTACCCTTCATTTTTAACTGAAGCGGAATAATTGTGCCACTAAATAGCCAAGTTAACCTCTTGCCTGATGTCTTTATATTTGGGTCGTCTTATTTTGAAATGGCTTCCAGCATCATTTTCTCTATAGATTCCCGATAGTTCTCCACTGTTAGCTTCTATCACTCTCGTAGTCATTGATCTGGCTGAGTATATCCTGTCATTTTCAAGTATTTCTTCTTCTGTACGAAGGGCGCTGAGAATTCTTGTCCCTCTGGAATATCTAGATTGGGCAATGCATAGAATAATCGTACCATGATCGTTTTAATACTATTATTGTTTGTCTGCGTTTGAATATATGAGAAAATCGCACCATTTGTCTTTATAGAACTAATCAATCAACTACAATTGTAGTATGCTATCGTGGTTCTTCGGCAAGCATTAGAGGTATGTAAATGCTCCTGTGTAATATGTCTGTTAAAATATCAACCACTCGTAAGTATAGACAAAAAGTAACACAAAGGCACATCTGTAACTTGCCCATTTGTTTAAGCGAAACAAGATTATCTGTCGACCATAAATTCGCCCAAACTCCGCCTGGAGCCCCTCTGAGGCTACTGCCGGTGCAAAGTCCGGATAAAGGAGGCGGGTTGGGCATGGGGTTAGCAACCTCACCTCGTAAAAAACTAACTTGCTAAAAAAACGCTAACCAGAAAAAAATTATTCAAACCTCTTAACCTCTGCCCTGGGAGTCAGAAGGTCTTCATTTAGAAGAACTATGACGCCTCATGATGAAAGCCGAATTCCTTCGGAAGTTACGAGGACGATGCCCCTTCTGACAACCGGAGCGACCGTTTATTTAGGTACATGGAATGTTCGTACAATGTGGGACACCAAAACAGCCTTCCAAATTGCTGCAGAAATGAGAAGATACAACCTAGAGGTACTTGGGATCAGTGAAACACATTGGACGCAAGTTGGACAACAAAGACTAACTTCAGGAGAGCTTCTGTTATACTCCGGCCGTGAAGAAGAAAACGCCCCACGTACATAAGGAGTTGCATTGATGCTGTCCAAACAAGCGCAAAATGCGCTTATAGGATGGGAATCTCATGGACCAAGGATCATCAAAGCCTCGTTCAAAACAAAAAAGAAGGGCATTACAATGAACATCATCCAATGCTATGCGCCTACCAACGACTACAATGAAGACGCTAAAGATCAATTCTACAATAGGCTGCAGTCAGTCGTCTAGAAGTGCACAACAAAGCACCTGACCATTCTGATGGAGATTTCAATACCAAGGCTGAAATGGACAACACCGGGTATGAAGCCATCATGGGACGACATGGACTGGGAGAAAGAAACGAAAATGGTGAGAGATTTGCAAACCTATGTGCCTTCAATAAACTGGTCATAGGCGGCACCATATTCCCACATAGACGCATTCACAAAACCACATGGACTTCACCGGATCACACCACGCAAAACCAAATCGACCATATTTACATCAACAAAACGTTCGGGAGGACTATAGAGGACGTGAGAATCAAGAGAGGAGCTGATATAGCATCAGATCATCACTTGCTGGTCGCCAAGATGAAATTGAAACTCAAGAAGCACTGGAATCCTCAGCAACAAGTTCCAGGCCTTTCATGATCTATTCAGTGGAGAAGGAACTACTATGGAGAGCAACTGGAAGGGGATCAAAGAGGCAATCACTCCAACATGCCATGAGGTTCGGGGCCACAAGAAGCACCATCACAAGGAATGGATCACTGTTGATACACTGGATAAGATTCAAGAAAGGAGGAACAAGCAGTCAGCAATCAATACCAGTCGAACAAGGGCAGAAAAAGCCAAGGCACAAGCTGAAGAGGAGCATCAGAACCGACAAACGTAAATATATGGAGGATTTAGAAGTGACTGTGGAAAAAACTGCAAGAGAAGGAAACATGAGACAATTGTGTGACACAACAAAGAAACTCGCCGGAAATTACCGTAAACCAGAATGAACAGTGGAAAACAAGGAGGGTAAAGTAATTACCAACATCAAAGAACAGCGACAAGTGGGTAGAACACTTCAAAGAATTCATGAATCGACCAGCTCCACTAAACCAACCCAACAACAAAGAGGCACCCACGGACCTCCCTATCGATGTTGGCCTACCAAAAATTGAAGAAATCAACATGGCCATCAGACAAATCAAAAATGGGAAAGCAGCAGGACCAGGCAACACTCCAGAGGCACTGAAAGCAGACGCAGAGGCAAGTGCGAGGATACTCCACATTCTCTTCAACAAGATTTGGGATAAGGAACAAGTACCAACAGACTGGAAAGAAGGACTTCTGGTCAAAATACCAAGGAAAGGCGGTTCCAGTAGGTGTGATAACTGCAGGGGCATCACTCTTCTCTCAATACCGGGAAAAGTCCTCAACAGGGTATTGTTAAACAGGATGAAAGACTGCGTAGACGCCCAACTTTGTGACCAACGGGCAGGATTCCGTAAGGATAGATCGTGTAAAGAACAAACCGCATCTCTACGGATCATTGCGCAACAATCAATTGAATGGAATTCATCACTCTACATCAACTTCATTGACTACGAGAAAGCAGTTGATAGCATGGACAGGACAACACTGTGGAAGCTTCTACGATACTACGGCGTGCCTCAGAAGATAGTCAATATCATACAAAATTCATACGATAGGGTAAACTGCAAAATCGTGCACGGTGGACAGTTGACAAAGTCGTTCGAAGGAAAAATCGTTGTCAGGCAAGGTTGCTTACTCTCACCCTTTCTCTTTCTCCTGGTGATCGACCGGATCATGAAGACGTCAACATCTGAAGGGAAGCACGGGATACAGTGGACATCTAGGATGCAGTTGGATGATCTAGACTTCGCAGGTGATCTGGCCATTCTATCCCAAACGCAACAACAAATGCAGGAGGAAACGAAAAGTGTAGCAGCAGCCTCAGCAGCAGTAGGTCTCAATATACACAAAGGGCAAAGTAGGATTCTCCGATACAACACAGCATGCACCAATCCAATCACAATTGATGGAGAAGATTCGGAAGATGTCAAAACCTTTACATATCTGGGCAGCATCATTGATGAACACAGTGGATCTGATGCAAATGTGAAAGCGCGGATCGATAAAGCAAGAGCAGCATATTTACAATTGAAGAAAATCTGGAACTCAAAACAACGGTCTGTCAACCAACACCAAGGTTAGGATTTTCAATACAAATGTCAAGACAGTTCTACTGTATGGGGCAGAAACCGGTAGAACTACGAAAACCATCATCTAGGAGATACGTGTGATTATTAACTGTTGTATACGCAAAATACTTCGGATCTGTTGACTAGACAGTACCAGTAACAACCTACTGTGGGACAGTACAAACCAGATTCCAGCGGATGAAGAAATCAATAAGAATCACTGAAAGTGTATAGGACACATATTGAGGAAAGCACCCAACTGCGTCACAAGGCATGTCCTCCCTTTGAATCATCAAAGTTAAAGGAAAAGTGCAAGACCGAATAACACATTACGGCGAGAAATGGAGATATACATGAGAAAAATGAACAACAATTGAATGGAACTGGAAAGGAAGGCACAGGACAGAGTGGGTTGGAGAATGCTGGTCGGCGGCCCATGCTCCATTAGGAGTAACAGGCGTCAGTAGGTAAGTTTGTAATAAACTCATCTTTCTGTTTATTGACTATCAATTATCGTCCATCAGAAATTATTCACCAGAGTCTTTTATTTGCTTGATCACTACCTGCCTAATTTCCAATTACTGAGTCCCATGAACAAACAGAGGATGCAAATGCTAGAGATTTACAGTGGTCTCTTTTAGACTGTTTGTCAGGCAAGCTACGTATTTGGCTGAAATTGATTGTGGATTTATGCAAATTCAGTCTACAACACTGTGTTAATCCAAGAATTTTATCAACAGTACCTTGTATATAACCCAGATTTGAACTACTGTCTAATTCAAATTTTCATTACTTGGAAGCAAGAGTAACCCAGGCACGTTTCATGATTGCATTAATATATTTCGTACCATTTTTATGATGCTCAATTTCGCGGTTACTTTTACATAGAGTAGCAATGTATTCCGTCACTCCCATCAAGTTTTAGTCAAAATCATATAAATTGACGACTCGTAAGTCGACACGGTGGAAAAACGTATTGCGTGTACACGAGCAATCTTAGTCCATGTTTTAATTAGATACTATGTTGCATTGCCGTACGCAGTATGTTACTTAACGTTAGATAATGAGACTTTTACGAAATGGTCACATTATCCAAACCTTCTAAACTTTAGTTATATTGGTGGTTACCATATTTAACAATGTTTACTAAACGCTTTCCTGTTATCCCAAACGATAACCCATTTCCTTACTCCTTTGTTACACGAAAGTCATTACAATTCCGTTTTTTGATATATCCACATGCAATGTGGGTTTGGAAAATATCCAAACGACCTCTGAACTTCTCCACCAACCCCCACCATATTCTTCGTGTATGTTTTGTTCACATATCCAACTGTCACACTAATAATGCCCAAACGAACGTTCAGTGCAACTGTCAGTATACGGAAGAACGATGTTATTTTGACTTCACGTTGTAACACATCCGAACTGATGCAGTTATCTAACTTCGACGTCGTACTTCACTTTATGAAGTATTGTTTCTTCGTGGTTGTTATCTAAGTGATGATTTCGGTACATCAACCGGCTATCCAACTACTCAACGACTTGAGACCTGTCCGGTTCATTTGATGATCTGACGACCATATCATTCGCGCAAACCATCAGTTCACGCAGCCGAGCGAATCTTCTGCAAAGTGAAATCGATATTATCGCTTCTATCCCAACACTGACAGAGTTTTTCACCGGTATCATTGACATGAGTCCAGAATGGCAATCTGAAACGTAGTTAGGTTTATTCGAGTAAATTTTGGTTCGTCAGTCCTGCGTTCAAACTGAATACTTACAGTTCTGTCGTTACAACTGCTATCTGTCAGACTGTATGCAAGAAAGTTAATTAAGTCGGGTTTTTAGCCAGTACTTTGGGAAACAACGAAATTACATTCCCCTTGACCACTACAGTTTAATGTTTAGTGTTCCAGGTCAAAGATTGAAGTCCGAATTTGTAGAGACTGGTGTGCACTCCGATTGTTTCTTTGTCTTTGGATCGGAGAACAAGGTTGGTTTCTGCAGCACATGACATGACTGTGCAAATCATTTCTTGTGTTGTTGACCCGTTTTTTAAAAATTTACTCAGTGAGTAATTTCTATTTAATAGTAACACCATCAATAACACACTCGTGACCAACGACTCCTTATGACCGATATATTGGCAGCACCATTCAGTGCCCAGAATGCTATTAACTAACTTGTCTACCAATCATGGAGACCAAAAAGATATATATAACTCTCTGGGACGTCATTCTAGTCATGGACCGTTCGAATGTACAGAAAGTTGATATATTAACGACGGAAATTGCAACTTTCATTCTCCTTACTGTCTTTTGATTCATGTATAAGTACTAGCCAACGAAATTCGGATGTAAACCGACCTAACGAAGGTCAAATTAAGATCACCTGGTGATGGAATTTTGGAGCAAACAACTTAGTGCCAATGGTCCCATTACCTTGATTACTGTAATATTCCGTACACAAAATGTCGCGAAGTCGCCTTCCCTTACTCGACTGGGATGGGCTGGGTGCTAATAATAGAACCTTCAACAAAGAGGTGAGGCAAACAGATTTAAACAAACACTCAAAATCTTAATCAGTACAGTCTACCTTTTAGCCTGTACTTCTGACTCTCGGCATTATGGATATTAGGTTTGTGACAGCAAAGCCAATCTCGTTTGCAGCCTTAATCGTTGCTAAAGATTTTTTTCCTCATTAAGGCTACTTCGGCCAAAGACATTTTAGCCCATCCTCTCCCTTAGACACTAACCTTACAGAACTCTGTGATATTGGTTTCTTAGCTTCCATCACGAGGATAGCTTGCCAGTTAAACACCGCACCACATTGCTAGGTTTGAAGCCATCACGAGTTTGTAGAACTTATGGTCTACTATGATATTAGTACTGCTCTAATAATAGACCTAATCCTAAATTTGTAGATTTGTCATGATATGACTGCCTAATCTATAAGATCTTACGTGGAAGTCACACCATCGACTACATCAACTCACTGTATCGTATCAATTACCAATACATGATGTAGAACAAGGTCAGGTTAGAGAAAGAACAATATATTTAATATGAAAAGAAGATATAAGGTAACATTCAGCAGAGACCACGCCTGCATGGCCGAGCCATGCCGTTCGATCAACTCTAGTCCATTCAATTCATTATTCGCGCCTTCTCCATCGTTAGGTATTTCTTCGCGTTAAATATTGAATACCTATTTTCCGAGTAATCTCGTATTCAGCTTTGAGGATAGTGTGGTTATGGTCCAATGCCACTACACTACTCTCCCACCAGAATCAACGTAGTGTTGGTTCGATACCAAATTGGATGGGGTCGTCGCGCGCCGGAGGTTACCAAGGATAATAAAAATCCTCCGGGTGATGACAAGCTGAAAGATAAATCAAAAAGACGGCAGCATCTGGTCGGGAAATACATGTAATAATTTTAAAATATCTGCCTTCATGCTTACAATAAAAATTTGAGTGATTATTTGAGCTATAAAAAAAATGGGATTATAATAATAATAATAATAAAAAAACGATGCGTGTTAATAGTCGTTGGTTAATAACTTAACGTATAGGTAGTAAGTATTTTGTGTTTAGAAATATTAAAGTTATGAATATTGTAGAAATGTTAATATTAGTACTACTTTTAGTCTAACTTATGAAATCAAATAACGATTATGCCGGTAAGTTGTCCATATGAGTCGATTTCCAATTGCATCTGTATTAGTAGGCTAACTGAAGGAACAAAAGTATTACCGTGGAGAAGAATTCCAACTAGTGTTCCAGTTAGTTTGATACGGTTTATTTAGTTACGGGGAGATTTTCTCAACCCTATGTTTACCTGACCGTGATAGAATTTAGTATTACTACTAATACAAATGAATGGTTATCAAAACAAAATTTAAATACGTGAGTGATAATTATGTGAATTTTGGACAGATAACTAGAAACAAATCGTTAAACATGAGTGTATTCGTAAGAGACATGCTCTAGACTCAATGTTCTGATCTGCGACAGACTATTTATTTATATTTATACTTGCCGGCTGATGATACATACAAGTTAGTTGCAAATACGCAGTTTATAACAAGGCGTAACACGATTTAATTGAGATATTGTGGTTATACGTTATTGAAATTAGTTAAACCTATGTGTCATATTACTAAGTGATGTGGTGCTGCAAGGTGTATTTGGCTAAATCATTTTTTTTACAAGATGATTAATAGTGAGTGATGCTCATGTGATTATCAGGGAGAACATAAGTTGTAACCAAGGGGAGTGCACTCCCAACTCATGCCTATGATAATAGCTTGAACCTTAGTCAGTGTTGGGGTAAATTCGACATTGATGTTTTCAGTTTGCAGGATATTTGCTCGACTGCTTATACTGATTATTTGCATGCATGATTGTGTCGCTAAACCATCAATTAGACTGACAAAGTTTTGAGATATTTACTGAATGAGCAACTGATAGAGAAACATACTGTAATCATCTGTAGTGAATGAAGAAAAACAACACTAGTTATAATCATAAGTCAATTTGCTGACCTATTTTGTTAAGTTTCATTAATTTTATCAATCATATTACGTGATTGTCAAGTCATGACAATGCTTTATGAAGATATCCTGAAACTATTATGTTTAATCAGTTATAGTGTTGATTGAAGATTGGCCAGTGGAAAAATAGGCATTTTTGCTTTAGGTGATTCAAAATTATCAGAAATTTATAACGTTAAAGAATCCGAGACGCCTAATTTAATTATAAATTTCAATTTAGAAATATTTGTTTAGTGTTAATTCTAGTAGGCTACGGAGTTTTGATTTTAAAAGTTTGTTCAACCAACAACTACCTGAGGATTTAGTAATTTTACTAGTGCAGTTGATAGTATCTAACTTTTTAATCTTATCATCTAAACTATGTTCGTACTTTAGGCTGTTAATATGATAAACCAATCCATAAACCCAAATACGATTAGCAGCAACGACTATGATGGGTTTATTGATAAGTGTTAAAGGCGATCCAGATGATTTCTAAATTTAGAAGACATGGAGATATAGTGTAACGTATGTATGAACCAGGTTAACATGCAGGTTGTTGACGTATATGACGATTTAAAAATAATGAACATGACCAGACAAGTAATTTTAAAGTTTAGACTGCTTGTGAAACTTCAGGCAGGAATATGATGCGTTATAAACATTCCATAAGAAGTTACTGCATTTAGCCTAAAGACACTTACAAATATGTGGCAAACACAACTGGAAAACATATACATGTTAAGTACAAAAAATCATCCATTAAAATAGTTGAACTCGCCTGGATTATTTTTGAAAATTAGATTATTCAATGAACGACATATATAACACTATTCGTGAGGAGTAGTAATGATCCAAAAGTATCCAGAATAAAACATGCAGTATGGCTATTAATTCCGGGGTGCTTGATGTTGTTGACGTTTTTGCCGCTCACTCGGATCAGAACAACAGAATGGATTCAGATCATTGTGTGGTCCCCATTGAACGAGCCATCTAAAATGATTGCAGAAAACTTATGGCTGAAACTCACCGTATTTTTTTAGAGAAGTGTCATCCTTGTTGTTTGGCAATGGAACTCGAGAATATGAAATTAGGCAGGCAGTGGTCGGAAGAAAAGATTTTACAGGATAGTGCATAGTTTATAACAGGATGAGGTGTTAAGCGAAGGAACACTGAGAATTAGATCCAGATAACTATTTAGTCCTTGATTGCATTGTTAGTCAATGTATATTTACGTTATTTACAGGTCATATTTGCTAGAGCTTGATGTTTAAACAAGTCTATGTCGCTGAAGCAGGTAAATGCTATTAAAGCTTGTTAACGAATCATCAAAGCTAATTAGTTGATATAGATGATCAACTTTTATTATCGATTGAGCTAGTAAGTTATGTGAACTCATAGATATAACATTACGATAATATATGTGACCATTATTCAAAGGACTATACGAATACTGGGTTTACAAAAATAAAAACCGATTGAGAAGGTTAAGGTGGAAATAAGGATTAACAATAATAGGTTGCGTTTCTTTAGTTGGGCTCACCAATGTAGAACTAAAGTCTACTATGATATTAGTACTGCTCTAATAATAGACCTAATCCTAAATTTGTAGATTTGTCATGATATGACTGCCTAATCTATAAGATCTTACGTGGAAGTCACACCATCGACTACATCAACTCACTGTATCGTATCAATTACCAATACATGATGTAGAACAAGGTCAGGTTAGAGAAAGAACAATATATTTAATATGAAAAGAAGATATAAGGTAACATTCAGCAGAGACCACGCCTGCATGGCCGAGCCATGCCGTTCGATCAACTCTAGTCCATTCAATTCATTATTCGCGCCTTCTCCATCGTTAGGTATTTCTTCGCGTTAAATATTGAATACCTATTTTCCGAGTAATCTCGTATTCAGCTTTGAGGATAGTGTGGTTATGGTCCAATGCCACTACAAGTTCACTTAATCTGCGAACGAGAACAAAGACTCAGTGAACAAAGACCAGCAAGCTAGCTACTTGATGCGGCCTAGCCCCGCTAACTAGAGGGAGAAGTCCAATCTTGGAATGGAAAATTATATTCTGCAAACAGCCAGAAACAAGCGAGCCCACGTATATATATCAATTATATGTATATAATTGATGTTACCATGGAAGTATTTTTAAACATTTAATCGATAAGAGTAGTTTAGTTAATAAACAATTATACCGTAAAATATACGTCTAGTATTGGTCCACAAATGAATCACAAAAATTACCACTGATTATTCTTATCAGGGCATAACACTCATTTAGTTTTCATTTTACCGTAGCATTGCAAAGGCACTCCGAAGGCAAGGTGTATCGTGATTTCTTAATCGTATATATCATCTGCTTTGGATACTTCTTTTCAAAGAATCTTGCTTGACTATATTATTAACCCGCTTGTAGCGTTCCTAAATCGTCCCGATAAACTTTATTTTCATGAAATGCATTCAGTTGCAAGTCTCCACATGAATGACCGATATTGATGACAGGGTAGTAGAATTCGATTGTTATAAATCACCTAACCCAGACGAAACTAGCTTATAGCAAACCGAATCCTGATGCGAACTGAATTTATTTATCTAAGAACAGATTGAATAAAAAATTTTTAATGAGTTTCATACTAACTGTGTCTTAAAATACGATACTGGAAGGTTCAAATCATTTTTCGATGATTGTTTCTCGGTTTGTGTGAAAAATCACACCGGTACTTGCAAAATAATGTCGTTGTTGAGAACACGCGATGGCTGCCGAGCAAAGAAAATCGAACGAAACAAGTTCAACGTCACCGTTATTAGCACTGAGAATTGAACACATAATTCATGACCATGTATATCACTTGCAAACGGCCGGAAAAAGGGCTCAAAGCAACTTTTGTAGAAAAGTCTCGGTATGCAGCCGATTATCAAGTAGAGGTAGCGTGCTCAACTGAATAGTCTAATGATATAAGAAAGTGGATGATATATCATTAGGTCCACAGACGTCTAGGTGAATTTACACGTGCATCAGATTTTTGTCGCACACCCGAAAATCCACCAAATATTTATGTTTATCACTTGTTAATCAGTGGTTATTTGTTATCCTCACTTTGAGAGGAATTTCAAAATAACTTTCTCTATACAGGTTGATCAGGACACGCTACCTAAGCATATTTAAAGAGAAAGTATATTCTTCATATCTTGGGGACAGAAATTCTTGAAATGAATTGCAGTAGGATTGAGAATTTTAATAATTCACACAAAGTAAATAAACGTAGGTAGGAAATAGGATACCATGAATCACAACTTGTAGTATCTGCATATTAACCGATAATTTAATATCATGTTTTTACTCTGGTCATACATGCTTTTTGTGAGGATTCGTAAACTGTTAATTTCGTAGGAGTCTAAAACACACATCCATTTCAATTTCTATAAATTTATTTGGACTAGACTTTACAATATTAGGTCTACCGTTTGATTTTCCAATAATATGTGACAAGCTGATTGTAGATCTCTAATCGGCGGCCTATCATCCAGTGGATAGCAGGCTAAACTTACTAATGTTACGAATCTTTCAGATGACAAAGTTTAGAAGCCAAAGTGTAAGTATACTTATCAGCTTGAGTGTAGCAACTTCTAAATGAAAAACGAATTATGCAAACAAACACATGGAGCACCATCAAGGCCATTGTTGTCCGGATTTAATGGAAAAGTAGTATTACGGAGAATGATAGCAATGGTTTTTCTAGTGAGAAAGCCAAAAATGTAGATCCGCTTTGTAGACGACACATTCGTCATCATTAATATATTAGTAAACAAGTGAACACAGTTCTTTTGTCTGGAGGGAGACACAAAGCGCTCATAGTCGCTCGAAGGCTTCAAAGATTTTTTATCCGAACGCGCCTACTGTGATAGTTATAAATGATATGTGAGGTAGAGAAAATCTTCATTTAACCAAATAAATAGTATCAAATTTAACAAATTAATTGGAACACTAGTTGGAATCTCTACTCTACCTGTTTATACTTCTGTTCTTTCAGTTAACCGTACGGTGCGCTATTTACAACATTTTTACCACACTATTAGTTTTTTTATCGGATAACTATTGATTTGAACACACTATAAACTACCGATTGTTTATAATGATAGCTTATCCTTAATAAACATAAGTTATGTGAGGCATTCGAATTTACAAGCAAAATCAGATTATTGCAAACGCTATTCAATTTAATAAGCTCAACTATTTTCACCATTTCATTTGGGGCGTTAAAGTGAAAGCTGTCCGTCAGAAGTACGATAACAAAATGTTGGTTCATAAATGGTCAATTGTTGAATTAAGGCTGAATTTCACAGTCGGAAAAACGGTGAGCCATGTGGGTGCTGAGATACAATGCTGAAATTCTGTTAGTAAATATTTCGTGAAACAGATGAAACTTTTAATATATTTCGATATTGAATTATTACTGACCTCTAAACAGCTTCAATAACGGGACTTAATACAAAAGGGATTTACATTGGAAGGAGGATGTGTGGCGTAATTCGGAGTAACGTTCCGGATATGTAACTTGAATACTGTATCACGACAATTTATTTCAGTTTAACAAATGTGACAATCGGAGCTTTGTTATTTTCATATTGATTATTTCTACGAAAATTTGACTACTCTAATAAAGTAACAAGCATGTTCACAATCCTTTCTGCTGTGTTGTGTACTTAGTTTCTGGATGCTACCCCTAGGTTTTGATGTTAGGATGAGCCTAATTAAGTGGACAGGAGTGCTTAGGATGCTATGAGTCATTAGAAGGTCACCTCTAAGACGACTTTACTCAGATGATTAAAAATTCAAATATTCGAAGCGCCCCTCAAAACACTTGACTTTGAGTCCACTAACTGATTTCATGGCTCTCCTTTTAATACGTTCCGATATAACCGTATCCTCTTATCATGAGTGAGGATATACTATGTTTCCGTACTCTAAGTGAGAGCAAATAAAACTGTTGAAGGTTATATGGAAAGTTCTCCCGTCGAGCTGGTCAAAGATGCATTTCAACGATACCAGTGCACATTTTTCTCGGAAGGCACTGTTGTTGCATTTAGCCTTCATATTGTAGGTTACCAATACCCCTAGATGTTTTTGACTTGGGATACTCCTAGAGCAGAGGTGCCTAAGTCGCATTCGTGGTCTGCAACAGCCCTCAGATGAACTACCTTACAATTTGAAGTGCTATATGTAATTCCTTTGTCGTCTTCCCAACTTTAAATTTCAGTCAGATCCTTCTAAACTGCCATTTTATCATCTTGTTTGCATACTTCTCCAGTTAGGAAAAAGCATTAGTGGAAAGCAACATGATATTAAAAGAATGTAGAAACTATGTGCAGTTAAAAGTTCAAACATAACAAATGAAGTTATTCAGATGTGACTATAACTTATGCACGAAACAGTGAAATTAAAGGTAGGAAATCGTTTATCTTAGAGCTAAATTCATCCATCCGTATAAAAATATATCACTTTGACATTAAAACTGGTGCCATTTGGTGATGCAAGCACTCAATTTTATTTCCAACCCTATCTTCTAACTCTAAATTTTAACCATAATTCCGCAAACTAGTTCATAACCCTCTTTAGACCTTAGTAAGCAGGTAAATTTTCTCAGGTTCGCTGAGGCGCCGCCCTAAGGTCGTAAGTAAGTTTGGTCTTACTGCTGTCGGTGTGGTGTAACCTCACTTCTTAAAAATCAGCAAAAAGTAAACCACTTCTTGTTGGGTTAAAAAAATCATATCAATTTCTCCTCTCCTTCGTTTCAACAAGCTTAAGTGCATAATTCACGGCAAGCACTCTGTGCCTAAAATGCCTGAAGTCAATGTAACGATGCCACGTGTATTGAGGTTTTGACAGCACCTTTGTACGTAACACCTTTATAATCGAAGTATGCCAACCTGGTCAAACCAGAAGTCAGAAATAAAGGGGTTCGAAGATATGTTTGGAAGACTATCGATAGGTATCAAAGCGTTTAGTCTAGGCTGGCTAACAGTTGCGAAGGTTGCGTAGCATGGCGCACCCACTCGTGATCTAGTAAGAATGCGTGGCCGAACACCTTCAGCTAGAGTGTGTAGTGACTCACGTTTATTACGAGAACACGACTGGTTCAATAAAAACAATTATTATTATAAACAGTTGTACCAGTGTTTATTTTAATGTGCTTTTGTTTGACTGTGCTAATGACAGCTATATTGGGCTTCCATTCTTGTTCACACACTTCGATTGTAATTCCGCGCGAATTCGGTTACCTTCTGTAACAAAGCTTGTATCCTGGCACGATCTCGGTATCCTTTCGATACCACGAGATCGCCAGTGAATAAATTTTGACTTGGTCCATTTTCTGCCTTCTGATATTTGGCTTCTCGGGGGTTTTTTATGGAGTCATTTGGAACGAGCTTTTTGGTAGCGGTGTACATAGTCAATCTCCAACTCGACGCCACGCTACAATTGGTGATCCCAAAGTTTGGAACACGCCTCAACCTCTGGTAAAATCTACCAAAGAAGCCAATTTGGTGAGTCTGTTATTTATCTATCCACGTCTGTCGTATATTTTCATATTATCTTTTAATATATAATATACTCGACATGACGGATAACGATAAGAATAGTATTAATATAATAGACTCCCACGTATGTGTACCGAATCCTTGTCACTTTTTATTCGCGTGACGGTAAGTCCCACGCTTTATTCGATTCTCCTCGCTGACCCGGCTGCTTGGTACGGAATGCATACGCATAAGCATATCCGTCTACCACCCAGCACCAAATGGTTAAGTTGAACGGTTTCACTGCCAACTTAAAAGTGCTCTACGAGCACACGAAAACGGCAACCGGCACGAAACCTTACCGCACACCACGGAGCAGACATGATTTCGGTAAATCAGACTACGTCCATCGACTGTCTGCATTTATGCGAACGCTGTCTTCGGTGTCAACTCGAATACAACATCGACAGGTCGCTTTCCCTCGAGAGTTATCTGCCTGTTCACATGTTTTCTTACGAGTAGATTCGGTACGCAAACCTTGGCAACAACCTTACGAAGGCTCTTTTCACGTGATCGCTCGTCACGAAAAGACCTTCAAGGTTGATCGATATGGACGCGTCGAGATCATCAGCATTGATCGTCTCAAATCAGCACACGTCGATGACAGTGCCCTATCTAATACCCTGAGATTCAATGCCGGATCTATCAAACCTACTAGCGGGATCCTCAAACCATCTTCAGGTCTCACGCTAGATACATCTGAGGCCTCATTCTCACGTCCCAGTCAACAGCACGCGTCATCTGCACCGTCTACGGACGAGACAACAGTCTCACGTCCAGATCAGCAGACCACGCCGCCTTTGACTTCGGATGAGATTGCAGGCTCACGCGACGCGAACGAGACTACTGTCTCACGTTCCGGTCGCCGAGTACGGTAGCCCGTACGCTTTCGTGACTAGCCGCACAGTCAACAATCGATACGGTGTAGGATTATTCCTATACTACACGCATGCTACACTCTTCTTTTTTTGATTTCTTTTTGTTTCCTGAGCCCTCGCCTTCGACCATCTCCGTTTGGTTCCGTCGACTTCAGTCAACTTTGGCGAAAGCTGGACTGGCCACCCACGCTCTTGTCAACGCACTCAGTCGATATATTGGTTTCGAATGTTTGGCATACGTTTGGTCTCGAACCTGGTCGTTGCGGTCGCTTTTGGTTTTTTGGCTCAACGTGGTTTCGTCCTACGTCTGCAGCGTTTCTGGTCCGGATTCCCTACGAACGCCATCTTCAGATTCTGGATACAAACCACTCGTGTAGCATGCCAACTCAAGCAACAAGTACAGCACATCGATCCTGGTACTGTTCTCCGAAAATAACCTTCGTTGGCAACTCGACGATCAACAATCGCTTTCCTGTTCGCCAATCCGTTCGTCCTACAAACGATCAGTCCCACGATTTAAACCGTTATTAATCGAAAGTGTAAACCCTTTCTAGCGGGGGGCTCCTGTAGTGACTCACGTTTATTACGAGAACACGACTGGTTCAATAAAAACAATTCTTATTATAAACAGTTGTACCAGTGTTTATTTTAATGTGCTTTTGTTTGACTGTGCTAATGACAGCTATATTGGGCTTCCATTCTTGTTCACACACTTCGATTGTAATTCCGCGCGAATTCGGTTACCTTCTGTAACAAAGCTTGTATCCTGGCACGATCTCGGTATCCTTTCGATACCACGAGATCGCCAGTGAATAAATTTTGACTTGGTCCATTTTCTGCCTTCTGATATTTGGCTTCTCGGGGGTTTTTTATGGAGTCATTTGGAACGAGCTTTTTGGTAGCGGTGTACATAATCAATCTCCAACTCGACGCCACGCTACAAGTGTATACATTGAAATGAATGCGGTTAGCACCAATATCGAAGACTATTGTTGAGAATGACGTGATTTGGCACACATAAAATAAACTGTAATTCGGTAGTCTTCAATCTCGTCGACAGCAGCTCAGAAGTTAGAGTTATTTCCTAAATCCTAACAACCGACTGCATAAACCGGTTTTCAACCCACAGGTCACAAATGTAAAATCAATTCACAAATAGGGTAAGCGATATGTGTATCATTACGCAGCTTTGCTCGAACTAACTCGGTAAATTTTCGCTAATGCAGATGTTCTCACGCAAATCATTGGTATAGACTTAATACAATACAATACAACAATAATAATAGACTGAATACGAAAACCAGTATCGATCGTTACCCATTGCTTCACAAGCACTACTATTTTATCGACAATTAATGTGGCTAAGGCGTATCATCAAATTTCCATGGCTTTGGATGACAGTCCGAAAACCGTTATCATTACCTCATCCAGGCTCTATGAATTTTCGTGCATATCTTTTGGTTTAAGAAATACTGCGTAAAATTTTCAGAGGTTCATGGATGACATCGTTAGAGGTTTTGGCTTCATACATACACATATGGGTAACTGCTTGATAGCATCTTCAGCATCTGCACCTTGTTTTCGGACGACTGCGAAAGCACAGCATTTCTGTGAACACTCAAATATGTCAGATTGGAATCAACTCCCAAGATTTTTCGGACGCACGCTTAAGGCATCTTCCCTCTAGCAAGGTGACCACTCCAGATTACCCTGACAAGTTTTAGTCAAAATTTCGTACCGAATTGTGTGTCCCTCATGAGACCCTTGACAGAATAACTTCGTGGAGATGCGGACCAAAACGCGAAGAAGGCATTTTCTACAGTTACGGAAATTATCGCCAAAGCAACCATGCTTACACAATGGAGAGCCTTAGCACTCATTAATATCTCAGTAAACGGATCCAACTCGGTAATCAGAAGAGTCTTACACCAGTGACCAAACAACACCTGACAATGTTTGACATTCTTCTCGAGACGATTTCAAGGCAATGAATCGAGATAAAGCACTTTCAGTAGAGAACTACTTGTAAGATCCCAACTAAGGTCTGGACTGAAGAATAGCTGTTTTGGTAAATTAGGTACGCGTCCTTGTCCGGATGAAGCCAAAAAAAGTAATTGGGTAAAATGAAGGTTCTATAATTCATCATAAATTTAAATGTATATTGTTACCTAAACAAATATGACCACACAGCTATCCAATCAATAATTGTTCAATTAACCAAAACTTAATTACAATGAATAAGGAAGTTGATAAAGATGAAAGAAAATTACCAATCACAACATATAAATGCTATTCTATCCTGTCTGGATAGACCAGGCACAGATTCGTTCGAAAGGTAATATTCGGTTGCTTTATAACGCAGTGTTTCCAATTCTGGAAGAGTGATTCAATTAACAATCAAAAATGCATAATTCCAGTCAACACAAGTAACGCAATCAAAAGGAGGAACAAACGAATATGGCTGCCGCCAAGACTAAGTATAAATTAAAACAACATAAGTGAAGTTCGGGAAGAAACACGAAAATTTAGTGAAGACGTGTGAAAAATAAAAACTAGATTAAAATACAAATAATAACAACTCAAATGGAATCAAAAAGACTAACAATGTACAACTAAAGGAATCATTAGGACCAACTGTAAGTGTATATATGAAGGGATTTTCATACACGAAACATCCAAAATGGATCTTACACTACTGGCTATGTAATGAGTGTACGGCATTCTCAACACTCCGTGGAAGACCAAGAAACCACTCTGTTTGCCGACTGTAAGCCTCCCTCTCCCCCTTATCTCGTCTCCAAACAAGCACTCTCCTCAAGATCCTTTTAAAGGACTCCCAAAGTCTCTTGGACTAGCTCAACCGGCAGTGAATGACATCTTTGACCACTCTAATGAAGTGAGAGGTGTTCCCACAGTCCTTTCTGCTGTGTTGTGTATCCAGTTTCTGGATGCTAACCCTAGGATTTATGTTGGGCTAAAATTAATTAAGTGTTTAAAGGGATGTTCAGCATGCTATAAGTTTTAGCGGTAAGTAAATCCACAAAATCAATAAGTCTGTGAGTCTTTGACATTTGATGCTGACCACATTCGTTTTAATGAACTCACCTAGCTGAAGGCGCTCGGTCATGCAGATGCATCAGACCACGCGAGGGAACGCTGTGCCCAACTTCTCCTGCAACCACAAACCAGTTTGGATCAGTCTCTTCGGACATACACCACATTTCTGGAGCGGGCGCCTTGTCTCGTATAACTTCCTCGAACAGTTTCCAAGGAATCGATCTTCTTAAACTCGCCCGGCTTCAAACTAAGACACTGATCTTTAGAACGAGTTTTCTTCAGCAACCCTAAAACTGTGTATTAAACAGATGGGAACTGGTAGGGAAACTTTACTAAGTGATACATCTGCAGGTATGGATCGTCGAAATGTCCCAAAACATTGTCGACGCAACATCTTCAATACATTGAACAAACTTTCTCATCCAGGTGTTCATGCAACGATCAAGTTCGTAGCAAGACAGATTTTCTGGCCTGTTACGAATGAAGACGTAATGAAATGAGAGTTCTCATGTGTAAGCTGCCAAGAATATAAGGTGATTAGACAAAAGAAATGTTCCTGGAGTTCTGATACGACTCTCGATGCTTGTTTCGACCATGTTCATCTGGATTTGTTAAGACGTTTGCCAGATCCAGGTAATACTCCTATCTCTTAACTTGCGTAAACCGTTTCACTCGATGATTAGAAGCAGAACTTAACAAGGAAATTACTGCTGAAACAGTGGTCCGCGCCTTCATCGAACGGTGAGTAGGAAAATTCGACTGCCTTTCAATTAACACTACAGACTGTGGAGCCTGTTTGAATCTGGACCTTTCTGTCGTCTGGCTACACTATTAGGAATCGCACGATTCTGAACGGCCGTTTAACACGCACAAGCTGAGGGGTTGGTAGAACGCTTTCAAATACAGCTTAATATTCCACTCTCGGCTGCGAACGTTCTATTGTGGACCGATATTTTTCCACTCCTTTTAATCGGCATTTACACCTTGACGTCCAAGGGAATTCACAGGTCCTTCGTTCTCTTCGATATTTTTGGATCTGAGATCTTACACGAGCAGGGTCTAAACTGGAGATCCATTTCAATAATCTCTTCAGATGGCATACGAAGTACTCTTTAAAGTCATTCATCGTGAACCTATGTACCATATCGTCAGTAGGAAAGAGACTGACGATAACATCAGAATTGTCTGTCTTAAGGCTACCCTATTTAGAATGAAAACCAAATAATGCCGATTTTTCTACTTGACGGTCAAACAGCACGAATTTTACAACTACAATACCCCACCCTATAATGAACAGTCACGAAGAAACTTCGCTGGTATCTGAAATCCAGCCTAATACAACGCGATCTGAAAGAAGGGTAAGGTTTTCAGAACGCTTAAACGACTACTTCACGTAGTACACTGCTTAAAATTTTGTTTTATCTCGGTTCTTTTGTATAATTACGTCAAAAATCCAAAAACAAACACTTTTTCTAATATGCTCACATATATGTGTACTTTTTTTCAAAAAAGTCATTGTGTGAAAGTCGTTTCTACGCTACTGATGCATAGCCATTTTGTGTCCTTGCTCACATACGAATGTATTTTGACATGCATTTACAGTTTTCTTCTTTTCCATGACGGCTGGCAAATATGAAAAACTGGCGAAGAATACAACGGATCAAGACTTTTGCTGTACATTCTTAATTATTATGTTGGCTCATAAATTAAAGAAAGACGACCAGATGCTGCCGGACGTAGCAGGGCTGCAATTAAACGCAACTCAATTTCGTAAATGTGCCCTTCAGCTTAGCAACCAATCAGAATGTGGCGGGAATTATTATATCAGCCA
Organism: Schistosoma margrebowiei; assembly: GCA_944470205.2. Classification (NCBI taxonomy): domain Eukaryota; kingdom Metazoa; phylum Platyhelminthes; class Trematoda; order Strigeidida; family Schistosomatidae; genus Schistosoma; species Schistosoma margrebowiei. Next base: position 4,600,724 of record OX104024.1, read on the forward strand.
TCTTTGTACGTAATGGCGGTCGGCTATCTTCGCTCTGTGCTTCTTTTAGCTATTTCTTTTGTGTAGCTATGTAATTAATGTTTCAGTGTGCTAAGATGCCGCAGTTAGTGTAATGTTCTACATGTTGGTGTGAAATTTACTATGTTGAAGGGCAAAATCTTTTCTCCAGGGCACAACATGGTTTTCGGAAAGGCCTATCTTGCTTGACAAATCTTCTCATTGCACGAGAAGATTGGGCTGCGGCAAAGGATAGGAATACTCCTGTGGATGTGATTTTCATAGATCTAAGTAAAGCCTTTGATAAGGTTTCCCACTCTGGTCTTAAATTCAAACTGAAACGTTTTGGAATCCATTATACAGTAGTCGATTGGATAAGTAACTTTCTCCATGACAGGAGACAAAGGGTAAGGGTTAATGGGACTCTCTCCTCGTGGGTACCTGTAAAAAGTGGGGTTCCCCAAGGTACAATCCTGGGTCCTCTTCTCTTTTTACTTTATGTAAATGAATTGCCAACTGTAGCAAAATCATCCGTTCTACTCTTCGCTGATGACATAAAGATTTGGAGACCCATACATAGTATGTCGGATAGGATAGTATTACAGGACGATCTTAGCTCATTGGTGGCATGGTTAGATAGGTGGTCACTAGAAGTAAATCCTAATAAGAGTGTAGTGATGCAGTTAAATAACTCTGATGAATCGTATGACTATACGCTACGTGGATTCGTGCTACCCAAAGTAAGAAACTATAAGGATTTAGGAGTCATATTAAGCAATGATCTCAAAACGACTGGTCACTGTAAGGCTGCTGCTGCGAAAGGCTATAGGGTATTATGGTCAATTCGTAGGTCTTTCCAGTATTTAGATGATGAAATGTTTAGATTACTATACCCGATTTATGTGCGACCACATTTAGAATACGGGATTCAAGCAGCGTGTCCTTGTTTCAAATATGAAGCAGATATGCTAGAAAGAGTCCAACGACGAGCTACTAAGATGGTACAAGGTCTATCTGGCCTATCTTATGAAGACAGACTGAGACACCTTAACTTATTTCCGTTATCTTACCGTAGAATAAGGGGTGATCTAATATTAGCCTATCGTATACTGAACGATGACCTTGGTATTAACATGTCTTATCTTTTGCTCCCGTCTAGAACCGATCATTTGAGAGGACATTCGAAGAAAGTTCAAAAACCGAGATCAAACCGTTTACGTCTGGAGTTCCGTTTCTCGCACCGAGTAGTGAATTACTGGAATTCTCTACCGGAACACGTAATATCAGCACCATCTGTTAATATATTCAAAACGAGATTGGACCTCCACTGTATTACAAACTGCAAGGATTAATATAGGTCGACAGACCTCCTATCCTTATTACTGAAGACTGAATCAGCATTGTTTTCTGGGTTTTTGCTGCTTCTACTCTAGTCAATGTATTTCTTCAGTCAAGCTGGTTAGTCTTATGTTTTAAAATGAAAATCGGTTTTGTTTTGACTTGTTTTCTAGATATCCAAAGCCGAAGTTCGTTTTTTCTTAGCTGAAATAACTGTTGCTGCCTCCTGTGACTAACTGTCCGCGTGTTCATTCCTAACCGTCCTTTATGATGTTATCGGCAAAATGAAAGGGAACAATTTCCGGTTTTTAATTTTCTTCAGTATTGCGGACAACAATATCCCACCAACGAGTCAAACTAATACTTTGCCTAGCAGTAGGGGATGTCAGTATTGTTTTCGAAAGTACCCAGGCTTCCGACAACCACAGATGCTACCAATCTATTGCAGAGGGTTTGTTATGAAAAAATATGCCACATAGCAGTAATGGAGGGGTTGTACGCATTACGTAGTGCGTTAAAGCAAGCTTAACATTAAAAAGCCGGAAATCTGCTATCAGTGTGTAGTGTATGTTTTGGCCACAAAAGGAAGCCGAAGGGCCATGATCAGGGAGTAAAAAGGTAACTAACTGTTATTAAGCTCAGCTTTTTATAGACCATAATTCACCACTCGCAAATTTGTTATTTTTACAGTATGATGTCAACCGTTATCTAATATGTTCACCTTTACGATGAAAAGTACTTGCAAATTCTCAACTTCATATTCGAATTAATTTGTGACAACTGTCTTCCAGTTTGAGTGCTTCGTACGCCCTGGGAGACTAGATTCCTACGTTATTCACAGTTCCAGTATAACTTTCTCACACAGTAAGTTCAAAGTAAACACTAGTCTTTCTAAATAAGCATGTTAAGCTAATATCCGTATTCTCTATTTCAGATGATCGATGAAGACATGTCCCACGTGCATCTGTTGTATATTGTTATTTTACTCCAATTCTTACTGTTATATCTTCTGAAAAATAAAATTGCTATATGCAGCAAATACAGACTTATTGTTTTGATGGTGGTAGGGGGTTCATGGGTTTTTTATCAGGACTGTAGTAATATTCCCACTAAAGAGCCAAGTGAGTGCGTAGACCAATGTAAAGTACCATACAGGGTGCCTTTGAATTACTCGTGTTCCATTAGTGTCGGTAGAAGCATTACTTGCTTATCATATGACATTTGAATAAGGAGCTATGAGATTAGATGCAGGGACGGTTAGGATGTGTAACGCGTGTCCATCCATCAGTTTTCGTGGCAACTCACGGTGGCTAGAATAAGTTGTGAGAGGACTCGAGCCTGTAGGTTTCCTAAGAAAGTGACGGAGATATGCACCAAATCACCTTATGAAGAGCGCCTCCAATCACTTAACCTCTACTCATTAAAGTATAGACGTCTTAGAGGTGACCTATTTACTTACAGGATCCTTAACACTTCTGGACATTCTCTTAAACACCTATTTGAGCTTAGTCCCAGAAACTAGAGACACGACATAGCAGAATGGACTGTAGACGCAACTTCTACTCCTTAAGAGTTGTCGAATGCTGGAATTCGCTGCCCGCCGAACTAGTCCAAGCGACTTCCCAGGAGTCATTTGGGAGGCGACTGGATCTTTTAGTGTTAACATACCTAGGTTCCTGCTTGGAGGTTTCGGTGATCCCCTGCTACTAGACACGGAAGCCTGAACACATGAATTAGGTGATGAGAGACTCGATTATCACAAGTTTCTTGCAACGATTAAGTAGATAAAACAAAGTAGCATTAGGTTCGAAAATTTATTCGAGAACTTTCATTAAGAATCGAATATGAAACAAAGGTTTAAACCAAGTTCCAGTCTAAAAGTTGCATTCGTAATGTTAAGCTCAAGCTTTTGTTGTTTTTTTTCCAAACGAAAGGGTAAAAGAAGTAACTCAAAAAGTACTGGAAGTGGTCGTGAGACTAAGATGGACATCCAGCATCCTTTTTATAATCTGCTGTTAGTTGGGTCTCCCGTAAACAGATCCATAGGGCCATAGTTTTAAGGGCGAAACAGTTCTTAACATCTGTGAAGACTCAGTCTTGTTGCATTCTAAATGAGAAAACAGTAATGAATTTAGTCAGAAATGTGGAATAGATAAATAACCAAATTACATGTATTTTAGCAAAGAATTTATGCAGTTGTGATTTACCTTCAGTTCATGAATATTAGGTCAGGTCAGCTATTTATTGTGCAAAGCATAACATGGACTTAATACCGTATCTCAATGCTTTTATTATTTTGCTCTCATTTAAGTATTACCATGTATCTGCATCTAGTTTAACAGGGAGACATACAAGCAGATTTAGTGTTTGATGAACTAAAAGTCCTAGTTGTCAAAAACATTCTTAACATTTGTCCACAGCCAACTGCATTTAATTGAAATACAGAACACTCATCTTCTAAGACTGTATACTGCTCTTCTACGGGCAAATAAAAGCTCAGACACTTAGCTATTCTGCTACCGATGTTATTGCTGGGGAAATTGTTTAATGACAGTGATCATGAAATATGGTCAGTGATAGATGTACAATCTAGAAATAAACAGCAAACATACTTATCGCTATCTTATGATGTATGACAGCAACAGTACCAAAAGCACTTTTTTCCTATTTTTAATCAGACTGATTTGAATCAGTATACTCATCAGAAACAGGCAACTCTACTTACTAGGCTGATCTGTTTCGTTACAGACTTCAAGCACTATACCATAATTCTTTCAACTAAACTGAATTATACGACAACCAAGAATACTAAACTAAGCAAGTGTCATAGTTATTGTTTCATTTGCACAGGCATATTGCTTAAAGTAGTTAAATGGACATAATTAAGACGATAAAACAAAAACACGAAATATAGGCCAATTGAACTTACCGAACAGAAGACAAAGAATATATATATTGCTTTCCGACTGAAAACAACAGGTAGTTGTTCATAAAAACATAGTTTATAGTACAATAAACCTTTCTACAGTAAAACCATGCACTGAAAGTCTATCTGGAAACAATCAACTATGTGAATAAACTCACTATAACTTGAGATATCATCCCAGCATGCAATGGACGTGCAGTGTAACGCAGTCGAACGTGGCGAATAAAAATATAAAAAAAGATCAAAATTAGCTATATAATCTAGTTATTTAATTAAAAATACATTATGAAATGTCAAAATCTGTGGTTACTTGAACGCACAGATGACCGGTACATTAAGTTTACATGGTTGCGTTGCGGATAAGATCACCCACGTAGCAGGCTATCAAAGTGTTTACCAATGGCAAACTCGTAAGTTATAAACGTCTGGCTGGCCACAACTTGCAGTTACCACCATCCCACAGGTGGGGAGCAATGAGTTGTAGTGGTGAATAAATTCCTAAAGCAAATAGCTCTGTATGTCTCTGATATTGGTGCTAACCGCATTCATTTCAATGTATACACTCTAGCTGAAGGTGTTCGGCCACGCATTCTTACTAGATCACGAGTGGGTGCGCCATGCTACGCAACCTTCGCAACTGTTAGCCAGCCTAGACTAAACGCTTTGATACCTATCGATAGTCTTCCAAACATATCTTCGAACCCCTTTATTTCTGACTTCTGGTTTGACCAGGTTGGCATACTTCGATTATAAAGGTGTTACGTACAAAGGTGCTGTCAAAACCTCAATACACGTGGCATCGTTACATTGACTTCAGGCATTTTAGGCACAGAGTGCTTGCCGTGAATTATGCACTTAAGCTTGTTGAAACGAAGGAGAGGAGAAATTGATATGATTTTTTTAACCCAACAAGAAGTGGTTTACTTTTTGCTGATTTTTAAGAAGTGAGGTTACACCACACCGACAGCAGTAAGACCAAACTTACTTACGACCTTAGGGCGGCGCCTCAGCGAACCTGAGAAAATTTACCTGCTTACTAAGGTCTAAAGAGGGTTATGAACTAGTTTGCGGAATTATGGTTAAAATTTAGAGTTAGAAGATAGGGTTGGAAATAAAATTGAGTGCTTGCATCACCAAATGGCACCAGTTTTAATGTCAAAGTGATATATTTTTATACGGATGGATGAATTTAGCTCTAAGATAAACGATTTCCTACCTTTAATTTCACTGTTTCGTGCATAAGTTATAGTCACATCTGAATAACTTCATTTGTTATGTTTGAACTTTTAACTGCACATAGTTTCTACATTCTTTTAATATCATGTTGCTTTCCACTAATGCTTTTTCCTAACTGGAGAAGTATGCAAACAAGATGATAAAATGGCAGTTTAGAAGGATCTGACTGAAATTTAAAGTTGGGAAGACGACAAAGGAATTACATATAGCACTTCAAATTGTAAGGTAGTTCATCTGAGGGCTGTTGCAGACCACGAATGCGACTTAGGCACCTCTGCTCTAGGAGTATCCCAAGTCAAAAACATCTAGGGGTATTGGTAACCTACAATATGAAGGCTAAATGCAACAACAGTGCCTTCCGAGAAAAATGTGCACTGGTATCGTTGAAATGCATCTTTGACCAGCTCGACGGGAGAACTTTCCATATAACCTTCAACAGTTTTATTTGCTCTCACTTAGAGTACGGAAACATAGTATATCCTCACTCATGATAAGAGGATACGGTTATATCGGAACGTATTAAAAGGAGAGCCATGAAATCAGTTAGTGGACTCAAAGTCAAGTGTTTTGAGGGGCGCTTCGAATATTTGAATTTTTAATCATCTGAGTAAAGTCGTCTTAGAGGTGACCTTCTAATGACTCATAGCATCCTAAGCACTCCTGTCCACTTAATTAGGCTCATCCTAACATCAAAACCTAGGGGTAGCATCCAGAAACTAAGTACACAACACAGCAGAAAGGATTGTGAACATGCTTGTTACTTTATTAGAGTAGTCAAATTTTGAAATCTACTGCCGGTTGAGCTAGTCCAAGAGATTTTTTAGGAGTCCTCTAAAAGAAAAATCGACATAATCTTAAGGACTAAGGACAATATCTCACCATTATTTACTAGTATTTTTTTCTATTTCCTCTCTATCGTTAACACACCGAGATGCTTACCTGGAGGTATCGATGATCCACCGATTTTAGATACGTCCAGAGCCATTTGAACCGTTTGAATCTTCCGTTTCGTAGGTCTGAAGGTCATCCGTGAGATTGATGTCTTTGGCATCAACACGATTTACTAGGTTAAACACTGGTACGTCGAGGTTTTTTCGATCCTGTCGATCCAAGTGATAAGGCTGATCTGTGTGCAAAGTTTCATCTATTTTAAGAAAGTAGTTGTGGTCTAGATAATTATTGGTAATATTGAGGTATCAGTCATAAATCGTCCTAAGCGACAACTGTCATCCTTAAGGATGTTTATCCTCGATTAAGAAATAAAATAAAATAAGAACTAGCAGTTGGTTTCAAGCATATATGGTACTTATTTGGAATTCCAAATTTCATTCTCAGTGAAATACTGAGTCATACAAACGCACACGTGTGTATCGGCTGCACTACGTTGGCATACAGAGTTGAAATTACCAAGACAGAACCTAGAGTGATAGAAGTAGTAACAGTATCGGTACTAGTTATAATAAAAGTTAAGTATAAAAAAGAATTTAGGGACATTTCGGGACTTAGGGTCTAGGGAAAAACAGGCTGAACAGACTAGTGTCATTGTGAAAATTTGGCGAGACTCTAGCTGAACGACGAGCCAATCAGAAACGTTTGAGCAATTTCAAATATTAGCCAATCAGAAGACAGTATAAAGTAAAAATATATTACAAGAAAGTAATGAATTACAGTGGATATTCTTCTTTCACATGATTTAATAAATTGTCAAGGTTTGATAAAGGCTTAGAAGTTCTTAATTCATGATGCATATGGTCTAGAAACTCGTCCATAGGGTTAGGGTTTGAGGTTAGGGTTAAGGTTGGGTTTAGGGTGCTAACATGCGATCGTTTTACAGCGGATCTTAGAGAAGAGGTGTTTACCCTAACCCTAAAACCTCAACCTCTAACCCTAACTTCTAAAATCTGTTGTAAACTGATCGCATGTTAGCACTCTAACCTTAGGCTACAACCCTACCCTAACCCTATGAACCAGGTTCTGTACCATGTGCATTATGAATTCAGAACCTCTGGACCTTTATCAAACCTTAACAAGTTTTTAAATTATGTAAAAGAAAAATATCCATTGTAATTCATTACTTACAATATATTCTCATTTTATACTAACCGTTTTCTGATTGGCTAATAATTGCCAAGGTCATTTAAGATTCGTTCAAAGGTCGTCGCTAAATTTGAGTCTCGACGAAAATTTTTCTGTCGTTCGAAGTCTAATAGTTAGTTGCGATCACACGGACCCTAACTAGGTAGTTTGTATCTATCTACATAATTCGACACAACTACTAATGGCTTCATTGACTGCTGTCACGTCTTGATTTGGTCACTCTTGGCTGTCTTCCTGCCTACACCTACACCAGATAGTACAATCTGTTCAGTCTTCAGTAATAAGGATAGGAGGTCTGTCGACCTATATTAATCCTTGCAGTTTGTAATACAGTGGAGGTCCAATCTCGTTTTGAATATATTAACAGATGGTGCTGATATTACGTGTTCCGGTAGAGAATTCCAGTAATTCACTACTCGGTGCGAGAAACGGAACTCCAGACGTAAACGGTTTGATCTCGGTTTTTGAACTTTTTTCGAATGTCCTCTCAAATGATCGGTTCTAGACGGGAGCAAAAGATAAGACATGTTAATACCAAGGTCATCGTTCAGTATACGATAGGCCAATATTAGATCACCCCTTATTCTACGGTAAGATAACGGAAATAAGTTAAGGTGTCTCAGTCTGTCTTCATAAGATAGGCCAGATAGACCTTTTACCATCTTAGTAGCTCGTCGTTGGACTCTTTCTAGCATATCTGCTTCATATTTGAAACAAGGACACGCTGCTTGAATCCCGTATTCTAAATGTGGTCGCACATAAATCGGGTATAGTAATCTAAACATTTCATCATCTAAATACTGGAAAGACCTACGAATTGACCATAATACCCTATAGCCTTTCGCAGCAGCAGCCTTACAGTGACTAGTCGTTTTGAGATCATTGCTTAATATGACTCCTAAATCTTTATAGTTTCTTACTTTTGGTAGCACGAATCCACGTAGCGTATAGTCATACGATTCATCAGAGTTATTTAACTGCATCACTACACTCTTATTAGGATTTACTTCTAGTGACCACCTATCTAACCATGCCACCAATGAGCTAAGATCGTCCTGTAATACTATCCTATCCGACATACTATGTATGGGTCTCCAAATCTTTATGTCATCAGCGAAGAGTAGAACGGATGATTTTGCTACAGTTGGCAATTCATTTACATAAAGTAAAAAGAGAAGAGGACCCAGGATTGTACCTTGGGGAACCCCACTTTTTACAGGTACCCACGAGGAGAGAGTCCCATTAACCCTTACCCTTTGTCTCCTGTCATGGAGAAAGTTACTTATCCAATCGACGACTGTATAATGGATTCCAAGACGTTTCAGTTTAAATTTAAGACCAGAGTGGGAAACCTTATCAAAGGCTTTACTTAGATCTATGAAAATCACATCCACAGGAGTATTCCGATCCTTTGCCGCAGCCCAATCTTCTCGTGCAATGAGAAGATTTGTCAAGCAAGATAGGCCTTTCCGAAAACCATGTTGTGCCCTGGAGAAAAGATTTTGCTCTTCAACATAGTTTATGACAGCTATCCGAATGATTTTCTCCATCAGTTTTACAACTGCACTAGTTAAGCTAACGGGTCTATAGTTACTAACTAAATCCCTACCCCCAGCCTTATACACCGGACTTATTATGGCGTCTTTCCAGTCTCTAGGCAGTTTGGACTGTCTCAGAGACATGTCGAATAGTATCGCTAATGGTTCAGCAATTTCATGTGAAATGGCTTTCATAATCCTAGGATGAATATCGTCAGGACCACTGGACTTATCAGGTTTGAGATGTTGGAGTAGCCTTAAAACAGTATCTTTCTCAATGACTACAGGATCCATCAGCGAGCCGTCACGGTCGCAACGAATCATTGGTCGTTCCTCATTACCGATAGAAAATACTTTACTAAAGTATTCCGATAATGCTTCAGCTTTTTCGGCATCATTGTCTGCTAAGATTAACGGATTTTCTCGTATCAAAAGTGATGGAATTCCATCACTTCTCTTAGTTCGCCTTTTTATATACGAGAATAACCGTTTCGGACTATATCTAGAATCCCTAACCAATTGTTTTTCGTATGATAGTCTAGTCTTACTTATTAACGCTTTACAGGCATTCCTAATCTTACAATAACTGGATCTGTATTGTTCTAAGCCAGTAGAGATAAACATATCCCAGTGATTCTTCCTTTTTCTAAGGAGTTTCCTGACCGTTTTAATTATCCATGGTGGACTATTATTCGGTCTTCGCGGTACCAGGTATGGTATGAACGGGGACGTAACTAGTCTAAATTTACCTTTAAATACAGACCATGCTTCTTCAACTGATATGCTAGTATCTACTAACCAATTTGTCTTAGCAGCACATTCCTGAATGGCTGATATGTTAGCTTTCCATACATTTGGGCGAGGTGTAACCTGATCGTATAACATGTCCCTAGTACGAAACGTGAATGACAAAACAGCGTGGTCGCTGTTCACTAACGGCGGGAGAATATTGAAGTCGACAATATCCTCAGTCTCATGAGTGATTACCAAATCCAGCAGAGAAGAACCCTGGTTAACACCAAAACGTGTGGGTTGGGATACATGCTGTACTAGTGCATGCTCCATTATTGTTATCAGGAACTTACTATCAAAGGAGTTTATAGATCCTGCTGTGGTCATATCAGTCCAACTAATATCAGGTGCGTTAAAGTCTCCTATTATCAAACATCTGGTATTTTCACTCCAAAGATGAATGTGCTCTAAAACAAAGTCATCAGCTAGGCAGATTGGGCTGCGATAGATGACACCGAGCATAAATGTACTACATCCGATAGCCAACTTACAGCTAATGACTTCACAAGTACCGCTATCATGGGAATCTCTAGTAGAGGAGCGGATATTTATGCTATTAGCTATGTATAACAGGACGCCGCCTCCTTTCCTACATCTATGTCTGTCACTCCTGATGCAGTGATATCCGGATAATTCTGGAGTAATGTCTAAGTCATCGACTAACCAAGTTTCTGTCACTGCTACTATGAGTGGTTTTACCCTGTCCACTAGTGCTTCTAGTTCATAGAACTTATTTCGTAGACTACGAGCGTTGGCATATAAAACTCCTAAGTAGAACAGCCTATCCACACAGGCCTTGGTAGCATTCGCTTCCAAGACCTGACTATCCGAAAACCCACTAACCGGAGATTTTCCTCGCCGTTTTGCCGACGGGTTTCAAGTTCAGCTAGTGCTTTCTTCCTTTTTATTCTATCTTCGAGAGATATATCAGGCCGAACTCGGATGTCAGAATTGTCGTGACAACGAGCGCTACTTAACAAGAGATCCCGTTGCTTCTCCGATCCTAGGATTACCTTAAGGAGTCTGCATGGACGGGGTTCAACATTGTCCTCGGTCCTCTTGCCTATTCTTACTAACTTTTTAACCTGAACTCCTTTGGAGTTAACTGGTAAAATACTACGAATATATTCTCCTAGTTTTTCTAAGTCATGCGCGTGTCTAATTTTCGGATCAGGGTCATTTGACTCCCGCAAATTGCTCACCATAATATTCGATGTTATTAAATTTTTCTTCTCAGTTACGCCAGGATGGATTTCACTCTTACGATCAGATCTTGGTAGTGCAACTTGTGGCTCACAATTTGAGTCCACCATTGAGTTACTAACTACCTGTGTACTGCTTACAGCTTTTTTCTTTTCATTTCGTTTTCTACGTACCGTAGTCCATTTTTCATCCCTAGTAACACTGGGACTATTTGGAACGGTGACTGTTTCATCCAGATTGTCGGTGCCCACTAAAGGTGCATGATTAACAATGTCAGTACTAGGTGGTACTACTCCTCCTGTTAATATGAACGGAGATTTCACTTTTGCGTCGTTCAGAGTCGGTTTTTTGAGGCGTTGCGTAACAACACTGACACATTCGTCACTGTCAGTGCCCGTGTTGTCGGCACATATGCCATCATTCTTCTTACAGGCCAAAGCCAATAGGCTCATAGCCTCCTGTATTAGCAATGCCTTGTTGGCACAGCAAAACATGCAAAGCCAATGTGAGTTAGGCTTCGAGGTATGTGGTGGTCGGGCATACGTAATGTACCTCCCAGACACCCCTGTTGGTGAGATTCGTTCTCATCAACCGGTTCTGCACCTGAATGTAGTACTCCTCACTCAACCGAAGCGTTGCTCCTCGGTCATGATATGCGACCACTGCTTTGAAGACACATATGACTAAACACTTTTAGTTTATGCATGTCTTCTTCCACAGGTTATAAAGTAGGATAGACCGGGTTACCGTGCAGAACATACTCTCTTTGGCTGGCTGACGGACATCTCGCCTATACCACAAGTGACGCACGTTGTGAAAAGTGGTCCGGGATATTTGAATCCATGCTAAGATTTCGTTAGACATTAACCCACTGAAGCTGATGATACTTTGAATATATGTAAAGTAATCACATCCTAAGTATGCTTGCGTTGTTGCACAAAGTAGTAGATTTGAGCAGTTGATCAGTCGACTGAAGAAACCTGTGTATCACAGAGATTCGGTTCGCTTTTGGTTTATGAACTTTTGAGTTTTTTAGTTGTTCTGATCTAGTTGGAAAAGGATATACCAGGTCCAACATCATTTGTAAGTATCGTGTGCACCCTAATTAACTCGTCACTCAGCATATGACGAAGTAGTTTGTAAAGATCTAACTTTAAAGGCCTCTCGTTTTGAGGTGCCAAGCTAAGATTCTACGAAACTGCATGTATAACAGTCCTCTGTATTCTTTCGAAGAGGTTAAAGTAGCCTTTTAAACAGGGGTTTGAAACTAATACATGGACTTTTAGGTTTTATCTCAATAGAGTTTTGTACAACATAGTGAGTATATTTTCATGTGTGGAAAACCGTCTTAATGACTCTATTTTCCTATGAAATTTAACTGAAACTTAACATCAGTGATCTGTGGTTTCTTGTTGTGACTCCTAATTGAATTAGGATTGGTCAGCTCAACCAGTACTTTAAAGGAAGGATTAGATTATTTATCATGAATTACCACACATCGTTATATTGCCTATACCATTCATATCAGTATATTACAACTCCGACTATTTGACTTTTTATAGAAATGTATAGATATGGTAAGGATTTTGCAACACATGAAAATGTTTTTTATATATATAATCATTGTTTTGCACATGATAATGCACACCAGGTTTCTTGAGAACACAGGGTTGTGTGTGTCTGTACATACAAAAAATAACTGCTGTGTTTTGATGCCGAATATATGGAGAAGAGGGATGGTAAGAAACCTGGTGTTCTCTCCCAGTCAGTCAGCAACAACATAGAACTTCGTACGTACGTACATCAATTCGAGTTGCCATACCGCATTAACACTGAAATACAATTGTCGATTCAAATCCCGTAGTGGTAGAGGTAGTAAAAATATAAGCAGTAATCAGAAAGATTAGGGTTTGAAGATGTTATTCAGTGAGTATAATACAGTGAAAGGACTTTGGAAAGAGAAGATTAGAATTTGGGAGAACATAAAGAGTGGATTCACCTGTGCTGTTGCGAACGATTTTGAGCCATTTCATTCAAGGTCTCTGACCATCGGTTGGTATCGTCCCGCGGATCCAACCAAGTAGTCTACACCTACCAACATGACTCAGTTCACTTGTCAGTGATTTCATGGACTTGTGCCATGTTTTGGTCTGGCCACCCCTAGCTTTCTTCCAACTTACTCCTATACCACTGAACATCGCACGTCGGTGGTTGGGCATACGTAACACGTGTCCCAGCCATCTCAGCTGATGAAGTTTCACTAATCCACCAATTGATTTGCCATCCTTACCTAGTACCCGTTTCCTAACAGCTGCGTTACTTACTCGGTGGTCCCAGGATATACGAGCAATACTTCGAAGACACCTATGATCAAATACTAGTAACCTACGAATATCCTCTACTCTTACCGGCCATGTTTCACTGCCATAAAGTAGGACGGGACGTACTGCTGCACAGTAAACACGTCCTTTGGTTGATAGACGGATATCTCGTCTATGCCATAAATAACGCAAGTTGGCAAATGCTAGTCGAGCCCTCTGTATCTGTGCTGAGATTTCGTCACACACCAGATCACAAGGGCTGATGAGACTTCCAAGATAAGTGAAGCGGTTGACACACTCAACTACTTCACTCCCTGTCATTAGTTCGGGTGTCGATGCAACCCAATCCTGAATCAACATTTTGCATTTCGAGGGAGAGAATCGCATCTCGAACATGCTTGCACTGTTGCTTAGAGTGGTCAGAAGATTCTGCATTTTGTCAGCGTCTTCACCAAATAGAACTATGTCATCGATATATTCTAAGTCAACAAGTGAATCTCCCGGTGGAAGTTCAACCTTTGGAAATTAGGATGGAAAAAGTGTTATCTCTAAAAGCACGTCAACGACAAAGTTAAACAAGAATGGGGAGAGAGGACAGCCCTGTTGAACACCACTTGAGGTAATCAATTCTGATAACAGTTCGTTATAAGCTCTCACTCGATCAGTTGTGTTCGAGTAGAGAGCCTGAATAAGGTTAATGTACTTCTTTGGTACTCGCCTAAAGTACTTTGATATGGAGTTTGTGACCAGTAGCAGAAATATTCTCACTGTTTGTCCCTCATAATTCAGCATAAAATATTCCTCATTGAAAATCCTATTTACTGGCCTTCAAGTAGTTATAATTAAGTTCTTTCAACTTTTTAATTACATGAAATAAATATTTAGTATTTAGTCCGCAAACAGTTTGTTTTGACTGAAAATAACTTTATCTTTGTGATTCAAAATGCTTGTTGTTATATTTTGTGATGGTTCTAATCGGCTTTATATGTGAGATGTTTTTGGTAATCATACAATAACTAGTTTTCCTTACATTGTTTAACAGTTGTGAAACGTGACCTTTAAAGGTATAGGGTGTGTGTAAAATGCTAATATCTGAACCTGTCTTTTAAACATTATTCAAGTTGAGGTGGTATTGTTGTGTGTGCTACTGACGTTGACAGATATAAGTAGTATGTATCGTCAATCGACAACAGAATGCTTGGCGGCAGAAGGTTGAAAAGATCGAATAGAAAAGAATGAAAGCAGAGAGTGATTGGTATGAAAATGAAGGAACAACACAGTCTGAGATAATTGATAGATATTTTACAAATGAAGGATTTACTGTTTGATTCTTTAATTTCGTATTCAAGTAGATTTGGTTGTCCCCACTTGTATTCTCGTTCACCACACTATCAGTTAGTGAATGATCTGGCTTTCGAAAGGGAAATACAACGAGTGGTAAATCGGCTAGTAAGGCTAACTGGTATAAAAGTAGTCTGGGAAAATATATCACATTTGGATAAATCAAGTCATGGCACTTAGTCTACATAGTTATTGAATTGAATTTTGTAAAAATATTCAGACTTAATGGTTAGATAATAATTATCATCAATCGCTGTAAAGCTCAATTCCCTCTCCAGATGACAATGTTTAATTAAATCGGTACACATTTATATTTGTTAACGAAAGGGTTGATATCTCTTCCTAGACCTATATTGTTTTATTAATTACAATTATTTTGTCATAACTTGTTTACAAATTAGTATATATGTATTGTGTATTATGTTACTTATCACTTTCTGTGTTAAATATACCTTCTGATGTTTAATTAAATGTCTATTGGGTAATGTCATGTGTTTATTTAATAGTTGAATTCATGAGTCAATCGAAGCTAGACCAGCATGAAAAACCTAGAAGCATCGGACGGTTGCTTTATCCTACTCTGGGACTCCGCAGTGCACATCCACGATCCCGCCTCACGAGGTTCAAACCTAGAACCTATCAGTCTCGCACGTGAACGCTTAACCTCTAGACCACTGAGTCTGGGATGGAAACCCGCCAGTGGGATCATGGATGCATACTGCTGAGGTGTTCCATACTAGGATGAAACGGCAGTCCAGTGCTTCCAGGTTTTTCATAGTCGTCTGCCTTCAATTGATTCATGAATTCAACTATGAAATTACTATAATATCCACAAAACCCCTCTCTAATAATAATGTCACGTGTGTGTCTATTTCATATTGTCGACCGAGTTCTATCGGTCAAGTTTCAATTTAACCACTAATCTGTCTGTGACTCAAATTTATATGCATTATGTCTTGTTGTTAGCTAGGGGTTATCGGCCGAGAGTGGGGAGTGTCAGCTCTCCCTCTCCAAACGCTCTCACATAGCCACGTGCATTCAGCCACTGCCAGGGAATTCCTCCTCACTGCCTTCTTACGGTATTACTGTTGTTTACAAAATTGAGAGGACGAAAAGCGAATGTGTGGCGCTTTAAGTGGGTTGGTGGATACTGAGAATCCACCTAGAAAGGAGAGTTGGAAAACGCTGATTGGAAAGGATTGGTGTAGATGGGCTTCAGGATGCTAAGGAAAGAAAATGTGTATGAACGAATTGTTGGTCACCAGGCTACCATGTGTCTACATCTCCATACGTTGGTCCACTGCCTTGTGGATTAGACCTTTAAGTAAAAGTTTCGAGGTCTGTTTTTCCCAAAAAAAATCCACTTACTTCGTTTTGGGCACCCAGACGGTATCCCAGCCCTTACATAAATCAAATGATTTATGTGTTTAAATAAATAAGTAAATAAATTTTTCATACAAACTGAAGCTCGTCATCGAGAGGATAATTACAATCTTTAGGAAACCGAGTCACTCAGTCCCATAGTAACAACGTTTAACCTTTTCTTGTTGTTGGTGGTGTTCCGAATTCATCTGAAAAAAACTGCTTAAAATACATTTTTGTATTGTTTCTTTTATACACTATTACTTTTATTTTTAAATTCAGTCAGTCAGTAACAACGTAGAACTTAGTACGTACGTACATCAGTTCGAGTTGCCATACCACATTAGCACAGAGATGCAGTGGTCGATTCAAATCCCGTAGTGGTAGAGGTAGCAAGAGTATAAGCAGTAATCGGGAAGATTAGGGTTTGGAGATGTTATTTAAAGAGTATAATCCAGTGAAATAAATCTGGAAAGAGGAAAAAAAGGGACATGAAGAATTCAGAAGATTAGAATTCGGGAGAACATAGAGAGTGGATGCACCTGCGCCATTGCAAACGATTCTGAGCCATTTCATTCAAGGTCTCTGACCATCGGTTGGTATCGTCCCGCGGATCCAACCAAGTAGTCTACACCTACCAACATGACTCAGTTCACTTGTCAGTGATTTCATGGACTTGTGCCATGTTTTGGTCTGGCCGCCCCTAGTTTTCTTCCAACCTACTCCTATACCACTGAATATAGCACGTCGAGGTAGTCGGTGGTTGGGCATACGTAACACGTGTCCCAGCCATCTCAACTGATGAAGTTTCACTAATCCACCAATTGATTTGCCATCCTTACCTAGTACCCGTTTCCTAACAGCTGCGTTACTTACTCGGTGGTCCCAGGATATACGAGCAATACTTCGAAGACACCTATGATCAAATACTAGTAACCTACGAATATCCTCTACTCTTACCGGCCATGTTTCACTGCCATAAAGTAGGACGGGACGTACTGCTGCACAGTAAACCCGTCCTTTGGTTGATAGACGGATATCTCGCCTACGCCATAAATGACGCAAGTTGGCAAATGCTAGTCGAGCCCTCTGTATCTGTGCTGAGATTTCGTCACACACCAGATCACAAGGGCTGATGAGACTTCCAAGATAAGTGAAGCGGTCGACACACTCAACTACTTCACTCCCTATCACTAGTTCGGGTGTCGATGTAACCCAATCCTGAATCAACATTTTGCATTTCGAGGGAGAGAATCGCATCCCGAACATGCTTGCATTGTTGCTTAGAGTGGTCAGAAGACTCTGCATTTTGTCAGCGTCTTCACCAAATAAAACTATGTCATCGGCATATTCTAAGTCAACAAGTGAACCTCCCGATAGAAGTTCAACCCCTGGAAATTTAGATGAGGAGAGTGTTATCTCTAAAAGTACGTCAACGATTAAGTTGAACAAGAATGGGGAGAGTGGACAGCCCTGACGAACACCACTTGAGGTAATCAATTCTGATGACAGTTCGCCATAAGCTCTCACTCGATCAGTTGTGTTCGAGTAGAGAGCCTGAATAAGGTTAATGTACTTCTTTGGTACTCTTTTCAGTGACAAACACTGCCATAGAACCTCACGGTCAACAGAGTCGAATGCCGCCTTAAGGTTGAGAAATACTACGATTGTGGGGCGTCTGAATGTGTGTCTGTGTTCTAGAACCTGACGTAGTGTGAATATCTGATCTATACAACTACGTCCAGGTCGAAAACCGGCCTGGTTTTCTCTAATCTGCTCTTCACGAGCTAATATTTTAGACACTATATTAGTCAAACTGATTCCTCTGTGATTGTCACAAGAGGACTTTTGTCCTTTCTTATAAACTGGCACAATCAGTGATTGAGACCAGTCAGATGGGATTACGTCCAGTTCCCAAATTCTACCTAAGACCTCGGTTAATCTCATTGCTAATACTGGACCACCATCCTTAAAAATCTCAGGAGTAAACCTGTCAGGGCCTGCTGCTCTCCCTCGTTTCAGATTTCCTATGGCTTTTTCAACTTCATAAAGAGACGGAGGACCTACATTAACTTGCCATTTAGGTTGACTGGAGATCGTGGGAAACCGAAGTGTGGCTGAAGGCCAGTTGAACTGATCCCTAAAGTGTTCTGCCCATCGATCCAATCTCCTGGATTGAGAATGAATAATATGTCCATCTTTCTCTGAGATTGTTTCGCTAACAGTCGGGTTCCTAATTCCGGTTTCCTTAACGAGTCTAAACAATTGTCTGCTATTACCTATTGCCGTTGCCTTTTCCATCTCTCTTGCTTTCGCTACCCACCACTGTTCACGATCATTGCGTAGACTTCTTGTCAGCTTGCGCTTAAGCTGACTCCGCTCTTCATTATATTCAGAGCCAGGTGGAATGAGTTTCCGAGCATCTATCAGTGCGATAGATGCTGCTGAGATCCAGTGTTGCTCCCTAACCTTCTGATTTACCTTACTAGCAGATATCACTGCTGTTTCCACAGCTTTTCGGATATCATTCCAAGCTGCATCGGGGTGGGCATCACATACATGGCTGCCTAACTGTTTTCCTAGTTGTTCCTGAAATATACTCTTAGCTTGACTATCAATAAGTAGGCCCCTAAGAGGTTTCCTTGCAGCGTCTTTCCTACGTCCAGTAAGACGCAAGCAAATACGCGCTCGCACTAGAGCATGATCTGAATCTAGGCATGTGCTCCAGAATGAGCGACAGTCTTCTATCGAGCCCCTCCATCGGTGGCTGATAGCGATGTGATCTATTTGGGTCCAACGTTGGGACGAACTAGGGGGTCGCCATGTTAAAAGATGTTTTTCCTTATGCTTAAAGTTAGTATTTGCAAGGAACAGGCGGTTATCTGAGCATAGCTGCAACAGACGGTCGCCATTATCTGTTCTTTGAGCCACGATACTATAAGATCCACCCAGGTGTCTTTCCCTATCGCTTAGTTTACCTACTTGAGCATTAAAGTCACCGGCCACTATTACTACATCCGAGCGCTTAGCTTTTCGGAGAAGGTCCGAAAGCTTTCTGTAAAACTCATCTTTTATATCATCTGAGCTGCAGTCAGTGGGAGAGTAGGCAGAGACGACGGAGAGGCAACGACGAGTGTCCCTATCTTTCCGAATTCTTACTGTTCCGTTCAGTCGGACAGCGCACAAACGACTGTCTACTGGGATTCACTCTATGAGAGCTAGTTCCGCTCTGGGACTCAATGCTATACCTGCGCCGGCGAGGTCACGGGAAGCAGAAGCAGGGCTTCCAGATACACGAAGCGTAAATCGAGTCGGTTCTTTATTTTGGCATGGTGAGGTCAAATGAATGATGCTACTTGGATCCTGTATGCGCGTTTCGGAGACGCAGCACACATCGATGGCGCGAGATTCTAAAGTCCTAGCTAAGGAAGCCTGCTGTCCTATTTGGCACAGTGTTCGTACGTTAAAAGCTCCTACGTGTAGTTTAGAGCGTGGTTTTAGGAGACCAGGAATAGCGTTCCACGTACTCGAATCGTTTGCCCTAGCGGTGCGAGGTGATAAAGAGACGTGAGGAGGGTTAGTCATGGAGATAAGAGAGGTATAAGGTGTAGGAAGGATTTGAATGTGACCAACTTGGTCTCGCGTGCTGTTACGGGTATGAGGGCTGATGTCACTTCCCGGCTGCCCACACCGTGGAAGGGTATTTCTTGAGGAACCTGAAAAGGAAATTGGATTAGTGTTGGTCTTAACGACCTGGGAGCGTGACCGCAGAGCCCAAGGGACAACTGCTTGAGGCCGGTCGCGCACGGCCTTTTTGTAGAAGGTTTTTGACGTGTTAGCTCCGTTCTTCAAAGGGCCTTACCGCCGGAGACGGAAATCCGTGAGGTAAGGTGAGGTGTGACATTTTTAGGGTCGACCTTTTCTAACCCCACCCCTCCTTGTGGGAAGGCAGCATCGCTGTCATGCTGATTGTCCGAAGGAAACACCTTACTGCCGTCACACCTCTGTACAGTCAGCAGTACGACTTCGCCCTCAGACTTTGAGTTGCTGCTTTTAGTCTTACCGTTCACCAATCGACCTGCCTGGCATGGTAGAACCTACAGGAACATATGTTCCAGCCAATATAGCTCGGTTGGGTCATCACGATAGGCAAGCCCGACCACCGCGTCAAGGTAGCAGCTTCGGTCGGGATTTTTAAATTAAATCTGTATGATATTCAATATTTATTTATTTGAACACATAGAATTTGGTAGAAGAAGGCACCAAGTAGATATGCGCCACACAAATCATTCGACTTGTGTGAGGGCTGGGATACTGCCCGGGTGCCCAAACCGAAGCAGGTGGTTTTCTTAGGGGGCCACACCCCGAGCCTTTGACCTAAAGGTCTAACCCACAAGGCAGTGGAGCATCGTAAGGAGATCCAGTCCCATGGTAGCCGGTGACCAACGATTGGTTCATACACCATTTGTTCCCTCAGGATACTGGAGCCCATGTGCAACATTGATTTAGTTTGGGGTCCGGTTAAAGCGCCGGACATTTTATTTTCGTCCTCTCATTTTTGTGAACAACACTACTGGTGAGAGAAGGCAGTGAGTAGGACTTCACTGGCAGAGGCTATATAGGCTTGGCCGTGTGAGAGCATTTCGAGAGGGGAGGCGGGCCCACCCCACTCTCGGCCATACCAGGGCATTTGGGGGCTGTATTTATAAACTTTTTGTTATTGTTGCTTTCTACATCATATCTATCTATCTACTCTTTTGATCATAGATGATGTTAATCCGGAATTATTTAGATCAAAATGCTCCATCTTTACAAGATTTTGACCAACTTATACAATCCTATCAATTAGAATATGGTATTATCCTATTAAGAGATTATAAAAAATTATTAAAAATGTATAATACTACTGAAATATCATTTCATGAATTTAAGAACCATACAAATTATCTATTACAATATATATGGGAAAAATTACATACTGGTCATTGGAAAAATATTCATATTTGTTGGCGTATATTATATTCATCTATTAAAATATTAATTGTATTATATTATTTATATAAAAGTAATAATGATGGTGATCCTAATTCTTATCATCTGAATGATCAGGATCATGATCGCTATCATTATCATCCTTTTATAGAATTAATCAAAGAATTAGATCTTAGTTTAATTATGGGTTATCCAATATTTAATCAATTTGCATCGAAATTAGCTTCCAAATTACATCACATCATCATGATTAAAAGAAGATTATGTAATGAAGATGATTTATCATTATCTAGATTATTTCAATTAGATGATCATGATCCTGATATTCATAATGATCTTGATCATGATCTAGATCGATTTATTCAGATCAATGAACAGATCAAAATCAATTTGAACAAGTTAGATCGTATTGATTGTCCAAGTATTGAATTATTTAATGATTTAATAAAATTCAATAAACCATTTATTATAACAAATGCAATCAATTTTTGGCCAGCATATAATAACAGTAATCAACATAAATGGACATTGAATTATTGGTTATGTAATTATGGTTATCGTTTAGTTCCTATAGAAATTGGTCAAAAATATACACAAGAGAATTGGGGACAAAAATTAATGACAATTCATGATTTTATTGATCATTATTTTAATCGATCAATAATCGATAATCAGAATAATGAGAATACAATGAAAGGTTATTTAGCCCAATATGATATCTTTACACAGATACCAGAATTAGAAAATGATATCTATATACCAGATTATTGTTATGTTACTGGGGGAAATGAACCAATCACTAATAGTGATAATGATCATAATCATATTGATACCATAGAAACAAATATATGGTTTGGTCCAAAAAATACCATATCACCATTACATCATGATAATGATCGAGCGAATTTATTAACACAAATTCATGGTTATAAATTGATTATATTATATTCTGCCTTAGAAACAAAGAATTTATATCCATATAATGATAATCCAATGTTATGTAATACATCTAGAATAGATTTAGATCATTTGAATATTGATTTGATGAATCAATTTCCTAAATTTCAAAATGCTCATGGTTATTATAGTATACTTAAACCTGGTGAAATGTTATATATACCACCACGTTGTTGGCATTATGTTCGTTCATTAACAGCGAGTTATTCAGTGAATTTTTGGTGGAATATTTCATCATCATTAATACCATCATGGGAATAATAAGTATTATTATTACTATTGTATATAGATCTTTTTTGAAATTCTTTTTTGTTTTGTCGTTTGCAATGGCTGGTTGGGATCCTAGAGACGACACTGGCCGATGGTTAAAGATCTTGAATGAAATGGTTCAAAATCGTTTACAATGGCGCAGGTGTATCCACTGTTTATGTTCTCCCAAATTGTCATCTTCTGAATTGTTCATGTCCCTTATTTTCTCTTTCCAAATTTATTTCACTGTATTATACTCCTTGAATAACATCTTCAAACCCTAATGTTTCTGATTACTGTTTATACTTTTACTACCTCCTATCACTATGGGATTTGAATCGACCATTGCATCTCTGTGCTAATGTGGTATGGCAACTCGAACTGATGTACGTACGTACGAAGTTCTATGTTTGTTACTGACTGACTGACTTGCTGTTGTTGTTGTTGCTGAGTAAGATTGTGGATTGTAAAATAAACTTTATTTTTTGAAAAAATAAAAAAATGTGAATTTTGTCGTTTTTGTCTTTTGTTTGTAGAATAATATTTGATTTGGTCTATTCTTACGATTTATTGTAATGAAGTATTACCTTGAATTTGTTTATTTATTTACAACTGGTTACTAATTATAACTCCGCCTGGAGCTCCTGCGGGGGCATCCTGTCGATTTTAAGCCCGGATAAAGGAGGTGGGTTGGTCATGAAGTTAGCGACGTCATCCCGTAGAAAACTAACTTGCTAAAAAAAACGCTAATCATAAAAAAATAATTCTAACTACTTAAACTCTACTCCGGGTGTTAGAACGTTTTCATTTAGAAGAGTTATGACATCTCATGGTGAAAGTCGAGTTCGTTCAGAAGTCAAAAGGCTGATTCTCTTTCTAACAAACGGAGAAACTATTTATTTAGGTACATGGAATGCTCATAAAATGTGGGAGACCGGAAGAGTCTTCCAAATTGCTGCAGAAATGAAGAGATACAACTTGGAGGTTACTAATTATAATTATCAATCAGTTATATCTGTAAATCAGTTCAAGTTTTCATACGATATTAGCATACTAAGATAAAATTATCAAGATAATTACTAGAATAGTAGTAGTAAACAAGACTGGTCATAAACAATATGATTTGAGAAGCAGTAATGTATTCATTTTAGGAAAAGTATATGATAGTCTTGAAACTCAAGATCTAAGGAAAGAAAAAGAAGCAGAGTGAATACATCTACACTATTGTGACCGATTCTGAGACATATCGTCTAAACTGTCTAATTAATAGTTATAATAATCACGCGGACACCAAACAGGTTAGTTAGTCAACAACAACTTAGGACGTCGTACGTACATACATCCGTTCAAGTTGCTATATCACATTAGCACAGAGATATAATTGTCGATTCAAATCCTTTAGTGGTAGAGGTAGTAAAAATATAAGCAGTAATCAGAAAGATTAGGGTTCAAAGATGTTATTCAATGATTATAATCCAGTGAAAGGAATTTAGGAAGGGGAAAAAAGGGACACGAAGAATTCAGAAGATTATAATTTGGGAGAACACAAATAGTGAATACACCTGCGCCATTGTAAACGACTTTGAACCATTTCATTCAAGATCTTTAACCATCGGTTGGTGTCGTCTCTAGGATCCCAACCAGGTAGTCTACACCTACCTACGTGGTTCAGTCTAATATTCACAGGATTCATGGACCGATGCCATATTTTATTTCGTTTTCCCTTTTCTCTCTTCTGCCCTAATCCTGTACCAAACAACAACGCCGTTCGATTTTAGTGGTGGTTAGGCATGTGCAGATATTCATCTCTAACTAAATACTAATAACCGACGAATGTCATCTTTTAAATGTTTAACTATAAATCTCTATATGATTCATGAATTGGAAACAAAAAATTCTTGTTTAGAAGATTGTCTGCGCAAATTGTGACTCTTATTTCGCAACATATTTTGAGATTCCACTGGAATAATTAAGATACTAGGATTAGAAATGAAAAGACTGTCCCAAGAGACATGTATTAGAACTGTACCACGATATATATCTTATAGTGATAAAGTCGATAGATAACTTGAAATAGTTCACATCAAATGACTACATTATTATGACAAAAAATAAGAATGAAAAGGCTATAATTTCTTACTTAAATTGAAGGGAGTTCGTCTTAACAATAGTACACAGTTAATATGGTCTTGCAGTTCATCCTATTCTCAGACAATAGCAAAAATGTAAATAGTTAAGAATTCATTGTTTGTTTTTCTGCACTTGACTAATTGAACATTTTCTATTACGTAATTATGATAGTTTTTACATTGATCTCCACTTTCTTCTGATGTTTTGAGATTAGAGTAAAGCCTAGTTACAAACAAATAGAAAACGGTGTCCGTTTTTATATGCTTCTCTAATTTTCACAGTGGCTCTTTACTACTTACTATCAAAAAAAGTAGTTTCAACAATACTTAGTAATTTTGTAGTTTGGATTTGAAAGTCAGTCAGTTACAACGTAGAACTAGGAATCGGTTCTGGTTGTCACGCCTTATTAGCACAAGATGAGCACCAAATTCGTAGTAGTAGTAGTAGTTACTTTAAAGATAGTAATATATGAAAAGGAAAATTGTGTATCAGGGTGTAGTACAGGAAGAAAGAATTAGTTCGTAGAAAGATATAAATCAATTTTTAATTTCACGGTTTAAAGGAAGATAGAGTGTATACACCTACGCCATTGTGATCGATTCTGAGCCATGTCACCAAGAGTCTCCAACCATTGGTTACGATAGTCACGCGGACTCCAACCAAGTTGTCTGCATCTACCAACATGGCTCGGACTAAAAGTTAGTGACTTTGTGAACTGATGCCACGTTTTGGTTTGACCACTCCCAAATTTCTTCCAACTATCCCTAACACCGGTTAGCATTGCACGTCGTGCTAATCGGTGTTCAGGTATACGTAACACGTGGCCCAACCATCTTAGTCGATGAAGATATACAACCTCATTAGCTGACTTACTATCATTCCCTAATACCCTGCGTCTAACCTCATTATCACTTACCAGGTGATCCCAGCAGATGCGAGCAATATTTCCAAGACATTTGTGATCAAATGCTAGTAGCTTACGAGTATCTTCTACTCTTAATGGCCACGTCTCACAGCCGTAAAATAGAGCAGAACGAACTACCGCGCAGTATACTCACCCCTTCATTGATAGACGAATATTTCGCATTCGCCACAGGTGACGTAAATTGGCAAAAGCCAAGCGAGGTTTCTGAATCCGTGCTGATATTTCGTCAGACACCAACATATTAGGTCTTATCAGACTTCCAAGATAAGTGAGGTTGTCAACGCGTTCGACTACTTCACTCCCTATCCTTAGTTCAGGTGTTGACGCAGGCCAGTCCTGAAGCAATTGGATATTTATCAAAGGAATTTATATTCATTTGTAGCAGTTAATGTAAGTACAATTCAAACTGGACACCATTCAACTCCCTGGGGTTTTTTCTCTGGGTTAAAGGCCCATCTAAAAGAAACTAGTTTCGTGACCTTTCTCCTCCCTGATTATTCATTTGTTAGCTGATAAGTAACTCATAGGCATACTGTTTTAGTATCTAAGTGAACGTTTATAGCTCTAATATACATGGGTTTATGCAAGCAATGATGGATAGTGGCTAGCAGTGGAATGCAGGACGCGCTTTTCGTCCTATTCGGGAATCGTCAGCTGGATATGCCCGTATCTCAGAGGTGATGTTCACTCTGGGACTCGAACCTAGTACCATTCATTTCAAACGCCATCGGGTTTACTTTTAAGCATGTTTTCTTATCACATCGATTCAACCATCATAGCATTTACGTAGAACGAATAAGTGATTATCTTGAATTTCACTGTAAGACATCATAAATAAGAGATATAATTTGAATAATACAATACTAGCAAACAAATATTAGGTTTTGAATTCTATTTCTTATGAGATTTTACTGAATCTCTGTCGCTTCAAATAGTTCTTTGCCTTCAATGTTTCAGTATACTTTAAGTCTAGACCAAGTACTGTATAATTCGCTCTCAAATGCCTTGTACGGCGAGAGTAGGGAGTGTCAGCTCTCTCTCTCCAAATGCTCTCACATGGCCACGTGCATTCAGCCACTGCCAGGGAATTCCTCCTCACTGCCTTCTTACGGTATTACTGTTGTTTACAAAATTGAGAGGACGAAAAGCGAATGTGTGGCGCTTTAAGTGGGTTGGTGGATACTGAGAATCCACCTAGAAAGGAGAGTTGGAAAATGCTGATTGGAAAGGATTGGTGTAGATGGGCTTCAGGATGCTAAGGAAAGAAAATGTGTATGAACGAATTGTTGGTTACCAGGCTACCATATGCCTACATCTCCTTACGTGGATTAGACATTTAAGTAAAAAGTTCGGGTTATGGGCACACGGGCAATATCAGAGCCCTCTCATGAATCGAATAATTTATGTGGCGCATATCTATTTGATGCCTTCCTGTATCAATGTTTATGTGTTTAGATAAATACTGTATGATTCAATAAAGTCATGTGAAGTCAAAGCAAATTTTATTGCAGAAGAACTTAAAATGAATTTTTCAAGTACCAAAAACATAAAAGTCACTTTTCAGTGTCATAAATGAATATGCATTTCAATAAGTATGCATTTAATGTTTATATATATTAATCCTACCCAGTAACCACAATACCATCATTCATGGGATTTTTCACAATAGAAACATGATGGAATCATCGAACTAGTCAATTTCGATTGAATACAACATTGACATGAACAATGTTCACATCTATAATTATTCATTTGTTCATGATGATGATGATAATTACACAAAGGATAATATGGTTGACAACAGTTTGTTGAATCGTTGGTATATTGCGCTTTGTAACAAGATTGATTCGGTTTCATTGTATTTAACTTGATCATATTGCAAGGACATGCAGTATTATCATTACAGTAACCTTTATATTGTTGTTCTTTTAATATACTACTCATTAAATTGTTAGTAGTATAATTTGTTTCAACCAAATGATTTCCATCACATCTTGTACATTGAATATAATGATGAAAAGGTATATGAAAATCATTATAATATAATATAGACTTTATATTATCCGAATTTAAATGACGATTAAGATTGAATTGTTTTTTAGTTAGACCAAGTGATTCGTAAGTATTTCGGTTGGTGTTGGATGACATTTTTTGTTTTGTTTTGTGAATAGAATTTAGTTCCTCTTTAATGAATATTTCAATGAAAAACAATGAGATTAGTTGATTGAAACACTTTTGTCAAATTGTCAAATTATAATGCCATGAACATTTCAACGGATAGAATCGATATAGATCTGGATTCAAATATGATCCGTTTCGATCGATGAACAATTGATTTATGATGTAAGTTATAAACTACTTATTATTAATCGGTTAAATTTCTCATTATAGACAAATAGTTGTATCAGTAAAATAAAGAGGTCATGGTTTTGATGAAAATCATTTATGAAATGAAGTATTCCGTTGATCTCAGGAGGAGGCGTGATGGATTTAAGAAGAAACATACTTTATTTAATAGTTGTGTGTGTATGAGTCCTACCTACGGAAGATACTCAATCTTTGTTGGTTGGATACCATCAGCAACAGTGTATTGTGGGAGTGAACAAATTGGTTTTCATTTGAAGAGGAGAGTAGGAAAAAATGTTGGAGTTGGGTAGGACACATATTACGGAAGTCAACAAACTGTATCACGAAGCAAGCATTAAGTTGGAATGTTGAAGAGAATCGAAAGAGAGGAAGGTGAAAGAACACACCATGTCGGGAATTGGAAGTAGACATGGAAAGGATGAATAACAACTGGAGGGGATTGTCCAGGACAGAGTTGGGTAGAGATTGCTGGTGGTTGACTTGTGCTCCTAGAAGAGGGGTAACAGGTGTAAGTGAATGGCTGTATTGAGTAGTTGAGCATAGAAAGTAGAATTAAAGATAAGACTAATATGATCAAAGAATAAGAAGACTTTCATCTTGGTACATTACACTATTTCAAAAGAATATTACTATGTAGCGTTTATTTCTTAGTATCAACCGATTCCTATGTATATTGTTTACGTTCACTAAATTAAGTGATCCACTATCTCACAGGAATCCTTAGAATTCAATCTACTGCTCAGAGATAATTACTATGTCCCACCAGAAAGTTGAGATCATATACAACAAGAAGTCCTACTTTACTAACAAGTATGAAACAAACAAAAGACTTCCTTCTACTTAGTTTAAACCATGAAGTTAATATCAAAGTGGATCTGGTTAGTGTCATCATCAGTCTTTAAGATAGAAGGCTTTAATTTTAATAATATCGTATGGAGTATTATATGAAATGAATAGACAGAAAGGGAAGAAAGACAGGAAACATGCATTGATCAGTTAAGTATGTTGGTATTTAACTACTTACTTTAATGAAAGCGTTTCAATGTAGAAATTCGTTCTTATTCTTTAGGCTGGTTATCAGAAATCTCTAGGTTTTATCTTTAATATTAGGTGATAAATATCTGTTGTTCGGTAGTTTTTAGTCCTATTTATTTGTGTGACATAGAGATAACGTATTCATTTGTATTGTATTGAAAGTATAATTGACCAATTTTTATCTGTAGTTCCCTTAATATTAATGAATGAAGGAAGGGATTCATCACCCATAATTGATTGATCACTGGGTGGTGACCAATGTCATGTGTGTCAAGTCCTTATTATTAGTGCAGATCGAATGCTATCGAACATGATGCAATTTGGCCACCAGTCTGGGTGACTTGAATCGAGTGCCAAGTAGCACGAAACCCGGGTCCAGGGTTTCCTGTCGACTACCTCCAACCACTATCTAATATTCATCACCCATCTATATATCAGCCATTTTCAAAATAACTCGAATATAAATAGAATAATCAGAGGATCCATAATCTTTTATAGATTGCAGATACATTATCTAGGATATAACTTGGACTCATGTTTTCGTGCTAATTGGTCATTTAGAACTGTACTAAAGAATTGCGTAAATTTGCTTATGAAAATCTGACTACTAATAAGTAGTATGTTTTATAAAAGGAAGTTTTACTGTTTTTTATCGTATATTAATTATGTTATCAAGTATACTATGCACTGAAATATTCATCTCCATTATTACGAAGCGGTTATATTTCAACACAGATTACTACCTTCAGAGATGGAATTGTCTTTCTGTAGTGAAATATATGTTTCTTATTTATGATAAACACTCTTCTGACTTATCAGTGTACAATTGTATTCAGTAAATAATTTTGAGTAGTTATACAGTGAATGTTTATGGAAGTACTGTTCTTACATTTTGTGTTTATTTATTTATTTTATTTCAACACATAGATAATGGTACAAAGAGACACCAAATACATATGCGCCACACAAATCTCATTCGATATGTGTGAGGGCTGTGATACTGCCCGGGTGCCCAAACCGAAGCAAGTGGTTTTCTTAGGGGGCCACACCCCGAGCCTTCGACCCAAAGGTCTGATCCACAAGGCAGTGGAGTATCGTAAGGAGATGCAGTCCCATGGAAGCCGGTGACCAACAATTGGTTCATTCGCCATTTGTTCCCGCAGGATACTGGAGCCCATGTGCACCATTGGTTTGGAATCCGGTTAAAGCGCCGGACATTCGCTTTTCGTCGTCTCATTTTCGTAAACAACACCCCCGCCACGAGAAGGCAGTGAGTAGGACTTCCCTGGCAGAGGCTGTATACGCGCGGCCGTGTGAGAGTATTTCGAGAGGGAGAGCGGACTCTCCCCACTCTCGGCCGTACCAGGGCATTTGGGGGCACATTTTGTGTGCATGAGATCTGGTTAATTTAATTGGAACATTATGTTTTATGATGGACTAGATATGATTTTATATGAAGTGTTAGAGGTAACGCACTCATCATGAAAATTCAAGGAATTATAGGTGTTACATTCTTTGAGTTAGCTAGTTAAATCGTTAAAAATTCATTGTCTTTGTACACAATGTCATCAGAATAAACTTTAAACAGAACTGAAATACAAAATGACTAACTGGTTTTTCTATTAACTTAGTTCATAACTAGTTATCGCTGATCATTATCTTGCTATTTTCTGCATGTTTTTTTAATGATTGTCTCGCCTTTTGATCTGATTCCTGATCCTATATTATATTGTGCATGATTTTTCTAATCGATTGATAAGTTGTACTAATTCTAGTATCTCTATTGATCTCTGATGGATCTAAGTTATTTAAAAAGACGATCGAAGTGTAATCATCGAATCAATCCGCTCAGAGAAACCAACTCTAGAGGTACAAGAATTTATAGTCTTACGTTTAATCCTTCGAGGGATTGTAGACATTTTTGAACTCAAAGAATGTAGTACTTTGGAAATTCTCTTACTATTAAGCTAATTATTACAATCTTTCTGAACTAGAGTTTTTTCCATACTACAATTTCACAAATTAACAGTTACACAGTGGAAAAATAATATAAAGCGAATACGATAAAAGACCCACGATCCCGCACTACTGAGGAGTCCCACAATAGGACGGAACGGCTGTTCAGGGCTTCCAGGTTTTCTGTGGTGGTCTAGCCTCAATTGGCTTGAAAATATGTGAATTCAGTTGTATGTGAAGTGAAACAGATTTCGATGATAGACTGAAGTTGGAAATATAAACCAACGTCATTCGACTCAAAAAGTTTAAAGGTATGTATAGTTCAGCTATATGTGCGGTTAAGAGATGTAAAAAAAAGATTTATAGCTCAAATGGATGATGATTTAGACTGATTCATCGAGCTTAGAGAACAAGACTCCACTGGAAAATCTTCGGTGCACTTTCGATTTTTAATGGTTTATTAAATAATATTCTTGTTGGGAACTTAAATTTCACAAATAAATGAACAATTTATTAGTTTAGATGGATCTTGAATATTGTTAAGTTATGCAATCAACTGTGGGAAAGAACAAACCAGATCTCAGCGGAGGAAGAAATTAGGAGGAAGCGCTGGAAGTGGATAGGACACACACTGAGGAAAGTACCCAACTGTGTCACAAGACAAGTCCTCACATGGAATTCTCAAGGTCAAAGAAAAAGGAAGACCAAAGAACACATTACACGGAGAAACGGAGACAGGCATGATTAGAATGAACATCAGTTGGATGGAACTAGAAAGGAAGGTCGAGGACAGAGTGGTTTGGAGAATGCTGGTCGGCGGCCTATGCTCCATTAGAAGTAACAGGCGTAAGTAAGTAAGTTATACGGTTTGCATCACAAGACATTTACTCACCAACGTCATTAAAAGATCAGT
>OX104024.1:4632482-4717482 GCA_944470205.2 Schistosoma margrebowiei
ATTATGGGACTCCTCAGCAGTGCACATTCATGATCCCGCAGGGGTAATTTTTTTTTAAAATAGATAAAAATTTCTCGAGGGTCACTTTTTTCTCATGTCTAAATTGATCACTATAATTTTGTGAACATTTTTCTATAGCCCAAACGTAATTCCCAATCATAAACGATTAGAGTATTCTTGTCATATAGAATTAGATCTACGAGGATATGATCGTTTGAAGGATTAACTCACGAAAATTCAATTATTCTCTTCTCGGCGTTGAAAGAGAGAAGTTAGAAGGTCAATTGAAGAAGACAAACATGTAATACGACAATTTTATATGCATATAGTAACAAAATATAACTGTGGATATGCATAACGAAGTTAACAACAAAGTTTATTAATAAAATGTGAACTAGAAAAATGTTATCAAGATTGCCATTACAGATGAGAACTATTAAGAAGACCCAGAATATTCCTTGTAAAAAAGTCCTAAAGTACCCCTAAATACATTGGGAAACATCTACAAAGTGACTATTCACGTTTCATATTACTGATTAAATGATGATCTCTTCTGCTATTATGTTTGATAGGGTTCCAGAACTTTTCAGAAGTCCGAGATCATTTGAAATACTATGAATACCCTCAGTTTTCTATACATTAACTAACCTTAGAGTAAAACGTTCTTTCTATATTCTTCACTTTTTCTCTCATGTTCAGGTTACCTTGTAGATTTAGCTTGGGGGGGGGGTTATTAGACGAGCTTAAAAAATTGATTCAAGCGCTCAGTCAGAAGTTTTATCGGATAAGTTAAGGTCTTCCTAATCGTTTTCGAATTGTTTCTTAATTCCTATTTTACATTAGATTTGATAGTTTACATTCTCCATGCACATAACATTATCAGTGTACATTTCCATAAAAGTTATACCATATGAATCCCTTATCAATTAACTGAAGTATTTACAATGGAATGGGAGACAATGGATTGGTGTTTGCAACAGAAACAGTCCAGTTGGATTTGATGCATGAATATTTTGCAAATAGACGATTTACTGTATGGTATTCAGATTTTGTTGAGATAGACTGTAATTGTTGTGCTAAATACATCCGTTTGTCCCCACCCATGTTCTTGTTCACTACAGGTATGTTATGCTACTGACCAACAGTTGATTTTCTAGGAAGCTCCATTGTGCTGTGATTGGATGAAACTCTTCGGCTCTTCTAGGGTCTCTGTCGTAGTTCTCGGACGCCGTCCCAACAATCACAGACTGACTTTAATTAGATAATCAATGAAGGCCAATATATCCTGTTTCAGTCTGGGCATCCGGGCAGTATCACAGCCCTCACACATATCAAATGAGATTTCTGTGGCGCATATGTATTTGGTGCCTCTTTGTACCAATATCTGTGTTAAAATAAATAAAAAATATATACTGAAAGTTAATCGACACCAGACAATTTCTACATACCTGTATTTAAATAGCATTAGTGTAACCACAAATAACTAGTTGGGGGGGGGGTAGGTGAATTCAAGTAGTTCCTATATGAAATTGATAGTTCGGGTCATCTAAGTGATGGTCTATGTTGGTACAATGACAGACAAATCTAATTCTGTCCTAAGGTCACATGGTGAGAGACAGATATAAACATATAGAGAACTGTGAATGATATATTTATTTGGTCAAAGTCAATGTTTATGTTACTAAAGATATATATTTATAACGACTGGTTATGTATATATTCACTCACTTTTAATAATAAAGCTATAAGGGATGTTAGATCCTCAAAATTCACTTGCTAAATACTTTATCTTTGTAATTTTATTTTAAAATTTTGAATTTCTTGTTTCCGCGCCAACAGCGCTCATTTTCACCTTCATGTCGTATTTCTCACTTGGGAGAATCTTAAACGCTATTGGTTCGTTGTATCTTTTAGTATGCTATTTTGTAACGCTTCCCAATGACAATTTTATGCTATGTATATATACGTTTGATTTGTACCTGTTTTTATTGCTTGTGCTTCTGTCTGTTTGCGGAATGTATTCCTCCGTTTCTAACTTGAACTTCTTTCTCTAGTTAGCAGGACTGGGACGCATCAGAAGAGCTAGCTTATTGGTCTTTGGTCACAGAGTTTGTGTTTCGTTCGTAGACTAGGTGAACTCGTAATCGATTCAAACATAGCAAAGGCGTCCTATATATGCTTAGTTTTCGTTACTTTGTATATTTGGTTAAATAAGTAGTAAGGTGTTCATATTATCACTGAATCAAAGTGTCAGATTATAAATTACCTTACAATAAAATGGTGTATTTGAACATTAAATTGGATGAGAATTCTCTTTTAGAAAAATTGCAGATTTATTTACTTTTCTGAGTCTCATTTATAATTTATTAGTTGAATTCATGAGTTGATTTAAGTTAGACCACCATAGAAAATCTGCAACTATTGGATGGCCAATTCGTCCTAGTATCAGACTCCTCAGTGAGTATTCACGATCCCTCAATAAAGGGACTCAAATCTAGAATCTTCAGTTTCATGCGCGAACACTTAACTTCTAGACCACTGAGCTGGCATCCAACAGTGTTACTGATGTTTACATTCAACCAATCCACGGACTTGCGTCATCGTCCACCATTGATTTCAGTGAATAACTGCCTCATAACAGATACGGTTGAACATATACTCACTAGAACTCCATAAAATACCTCTTAAAGTCAATCACTAGTGAGCACATAATAATTATTATCACAAAGGTGGGTTTTGTGAAGATTGTCTATAATTTAATAGTTAAATTCATAAGTCTTAAAGCTAGACCACCATAGTAAAGCAATTAACTTAAATAATTTTCAATATTTCCAAATACAATTTATTACTACATAGATTCACACTGGTAGCCAATACTTTTATCATCAAGTGAATTGTATCAATCAGTTAAATAAACGAGAAATTTTTTTGATTGAGATCATGAACCGACTGATCTTAGACCACCATTGAAAACCTAAGAGCAAATGACGGTCGTTTCGTTCTATCGTAGGACTCCTCAGTAGTGCACATCCACGATCCTGCTCGCAGGATTCGAACACAAAGCCTCCAGTCTCACGCGCGAACGCTTAACCTTTAGACTACTGAGTCGGCTTCCAACGGTGTTAACCTTAACCTTAACCAATAAACGAAATTGCTCAACCATCTTCCATTGTACTGAGGTAGATACCTGTCACAATTTATTGATCACTGAGTGGTGATCAATGTCATGTGTGTCAAGTCCTTATTAGTGCAGACCGAATGCTATCGATCTCTATCCATAAGCTTACAACTTACTATTTTAATTTAGGTTCGAATCTCGCTAGTGATATCATGGATATGCATTGCTGAATAGTCACACAATAGAATGAAACAATCGTCCAGTGCTTCTAGGTTTTCAGTAGTCGTCGAACATCAATCCGTTGATGATCTCAATCAAAGATACTAATCATCTCTAAAACCCCTATACTGAAAAAGAAAAAAATTATTTAAACTCTCCTTTTTTCGGACAAAAGTGAAAAAAAAACTTAAATCCAGAATATAGTTTTTTTTCTTTTCGTTTCTTTTTTTTTACTTGTTTCCCTCCATCCCTCCCACCCCCCCCCCCTCTCTTAACATGAAATCACATGTTGATTATAATACTTGAATCATTATTAAAGAATAAATCTATTTGTTTATCAAATATTTCGTTTGTTTATTGTTGTTGTTTATTCATTGATGAATGCAAAAAACAAACAGACAAACAAACAAAACATTCATATCCCTTGTGTATAAGATACCGTTTAGAATAGAAAGGAGCTCATTCCTTTTTTTGTATTTTTATTGGTATCTATTATGTCATTATGTGTATTTTTTCTCTTTTACTTTATTTGTTATTATACATATTGTCAACAATGTTGTAGAATATGTTTTGTTTATGTTTTCCATAGTGTTTGTGTGTGTGCGTGTGTTTCTTCACATGATTCTATTTTTACCTATGTGTAGATTAATACTCTATATCGAGTACTCCCAGTTGGGGGGTAAAACTATAATACACATGAGAATGTGAACTAACTAATTAACTTACTAACAAAGAAACAAAACTAATTCTGGAATCATGTAAAAGCAACAATGGATAAAAAAAAACACATACTCACACACATATGGAGAAACAAATGACAAATTAGCATGTATCATACCTCCGCCCCCCCCAAACACACTAATATTGACTTTCATGTATGGTTAATATTTCTTACCATGTAGAAAACTGTATACGTATGTACACGCAATTATCTTATATTCCAGTCTCTTTTATTTTTGTCTTCTCTGTTACATTTAAGAACAACGGAATGATTAAATTCTTTGTTTCATTATGAAACAAAGCCATTTTCTATACATAATAAACATGATGAATGTCATCAACCCCAAAGAGATAAAACGAGAGATGAGGGAGGGGGGGCAGGTGAAAGTCAGTTACTTTGTTCATTATCGTTTCTTTCTTCTATTCTTGTCGTTTTGATTATGACAATCATTTATATGAACAAAGGTAAGTGTAAAAATAGATAGGTTTGTTATGATAAATTCTTGTTTACTAAAATGTGACTGCACATACATATGAGCTTATAACATACATGTATACAGTATGTGTGTGTGTGTGGTGTAAATGCGTTAGTGCGTTACATAATTAATAGTCACAGGGTGCCATTATTATTATCGCTATTTTGTTTTTCTGCATGAGATTTATTTGTAGTGTATAATTACGCTAGAATAATAATCATAATAATAATCATATATCAGCTTATTTATTCGGAATAAAAACATATTTTTGTTTTAATAATAATAAGATTAAAGAAATGTTTTTTATCACTATGAAAACATACATGCTACTTGGCTAGAAGTATATTTCACAGATTGAAATCATGAGTTAATTGAAGTTAGATCATCATGGAAAACCTGGAACCACTGGACGACCGTTTTGTCCCAGTATGGGACTCCTCAGTAGCAGTGTGCATCCACGATCCAGCCTCCTGCGAGATTTCAACCCAGGACCTATCAGTCTCGCTTAACCAACTAGACCACTGAGTCGACTGGCATCCAATGGTGTTAATGTCTAACCTCAACCAATCCATGAAGTTGCGCCACCGTACACCATTATCTTCAGTGAACTGATAACGGCTTCTCACTAGAACTTCAGGAGTATCTCTTGAAGTCAGTCA
Source organism: Schistosoma margrebowiei (assembly GCA_944470205.2). Classification (NCBI taxonomy): domain Eukaryota; kingdom Metazoa; phylum Platyhelminthes; class Trematoda; order Strigeidida; family Schistosomatidae; genus Schistosoma; species Schistosoma margrebowiei. The sequence continues at coordinate 4,637,675 of OX104024.1, forward strand.
CTAGTGATCTAGCTTCAATTGACTCATGATCTCAATCTGTGAAATCTCTAAAATCTCCACAAATCCCTTCTAATAGAAGTATATTGTCAATGAATGAATTCATATTTCATTCAAATCAATGTATTTCAAAGAGTTACAATTGAATATGATGTTTAAAATGAACAGTACTGGGTTCGAGTGCTTTTAGGAAGAGTGAACATCAACTGTGGGATGCAGGTGTATCTAGTTGACCAGTTGAAAATAGGATGAAATGCGCGTTAAACTAGATTTCATTGGTAGTCATTATCTATCTTTGTTTATAATACTTGTGACTGAAGGTAATATATTGAGGCAAACTGCACAAGATGGACATATGACACTAAGAGATACTAATCAATTTCAGTCCTAAATAACAATAGGAAGTGTTCGGGATGTTAAATCCCCAGAACTCATTTGGGGAAAGGACCTAATTTTGTAATTTTATTTAAAAAATTTGAATTTCTTTGTTTTCGTGCCAAACACGCTCTTGTCACCTTCATGTTGTATTTCCCACTGGGAAATATCTTAAATGCTATTGGTCCGTTGCGTCTTTTAGTGTGCTATTTGGTAACTCCCCTCAAGGACGGTTTTGTACTATATATATGTATATATATATATAGACTTTTGTTTGTTGTTATTGCTCGTTTCTGACTGTTTGCATAATATACTTCCTTATTCAAAGCTTGAACTTGTCCCTCTAGTTAGCGGGGCTGGGACGCATCAATAGCGAACTTACTGGTCTTTAGTCACCAAGTCTTATTTGTCGTTCGCAGATTAAGTGAACTCGTGATAAATTCAACCCTCGTAGGAGGATATAAACAAAAAATATCAAGTGAATTAAAGAAAAACCATGTTGATCACGTCTAATGTACTTTAAACAATCTATGTCCAGTAGTGTTTTCAGTTATTGTTAAAGTATAACTTTCGTTCATAGTCTTACACTTCATATGAATGAATTAGATGAATTCTTAATCTATGATCTACATAATTTAATCATGAAACTTCTATAAATACAGAGAAATATAGTTAACAAGTAGTTAAAACTAACTACACCCTCCTCCTCTTAGAGTATATATAAATTGAATTCTAACAATTGAATTCATGAGTTGATGTAAGCTAGACCACTATTGAAAACTTAGTGAGAAGTTGTGACTAATGGAGTCACATCCGTGTAGGGTATGAAAGCATTTTCCACCTCAGATAATGAATGAAAGGTTGCACAAGATCATTGATCGATTGAAGTTAGACATCAACACTGTTGGATGCCAGCTCAGTGATCTAGAGATTGAGTGTTAATGCTTGGGCTTGAGTTCTTTGTGTGGGATCGTGGATCTGCACTTTTGAGGAGTCCTTTGCTAAAACGAAACGGTTATCCAGTGTTTCTATATTTTAAATGGTGGTCTAGCTTAGATCGATTCATAAAACCAACTATTAAAAATTACTACAATCTCCACAAATCCTTATTCTGATAATAAATTGAATTATCTCAATAGTTGAGATCATGAGTCAATTGAAGCTATACCACCATGAAAAACCTGAAATCACTTAACGGCCATTTCGTCCTAGTATGTGACTCCTCAACAGTATGCATTCACGACCTCACCCTGAGGGGTTCGAACCCAGGATCTGTCAGCTTCGCATGCAAGCGCTTAACCTTTAGATCACTGAGCCGGCATCTAACAGTGTCATTGATTAATTATCTGTTGAAACTTCTTGATTATTAACATCACTTATACACAACAACAACAGCAAAATAAACAGAATCAAATGTTCTTATTGTCTTTCCCTACCACATATACCTATAAAATGATACAATTTGATTGTGTAATAAATTACGGTTTCATATTTGTTACTATAAGATATATATATATGTCATTTTGATGGTAGGAGAGGAATAAAAGCAATCTGATTACTTCTATTATGATGATGTATCATTATGTTTCCTTAATTCAGTAGTATCTATCTATCTAACATTAAAACAAACAGATTTATAAACAAAATATTTAAGTGAAATGAACAAACAAATAAATATCATATTTCATAAGAAATAAAATAAACAATTTTTTTCTTTTTTTTTCTTTCTCTCTCTAAGTGGTTACATAAATCAAATCAAAAAAAGAAAAAGAACACTTACTAAAGGAGTAAACAAATATTAGTTTAATATTAGGAAGGGGGTGTTTCTTTGTGGATATTATAGTGATTTCATTAGTTGAGATTATGAGTTAATTGAAGCTAGATCATCATGGAAAGTCTGGCAGCACCGGACAGCCGTTTCGTTCTATTGCGGAACTCTTCAGCAGTATATATCCACAATCCCACCTCGTAAGATTCCAATACATGACCTATCAGTTTTGCGAATGTGCACTCAAACTCTAGACCACTGGGCTGGTATCCAACGGTGTTAATGTCTAACTTCAACCAATTCACGGTGTTTCGCTACGATCCACCATTGTTTTCAGTGAATAACTGCTTTACAACAGATGTGGTTGAACTCCATTGGTCAGTACTTCTCACTAGAATTCCAGGAAATACCTCTTGAAGTCAGTCACTAGTGAGTATATGTTCATTAATATCAGAAGTGGTTTTGTGTATATTATAATAATTTCAGTAGTTGACATCATAGGCCCCATAATAGGACAAAACGACTGTCCAGTGCTTCCAGGTTTTCCATGGTGGTCTAGCTTCAATTAAATCATGATTTCAACCATTGAATTATTATTTCGTTATTTAGGGTGCTTTTCTCTCTTTTTTTCCTTTAAAATGTAAAGAATTGAAGCAAACGATATTGTACTGTGTTCAAGTCTTTCCCGGAGCGAACATCAACTCTGAGATACAGGTATATACAACTGACGAGTGCCAAATGGGACGAAACACTCATTTAACTAGATTCCACTGTTAGCCATTATACATCTTTGTTTATAAGAGTTGAACATTAGTTTCATGTGATTTTGTCCTAGAAAATGACATTCACCGTTTGAATTGGTGGCGAAACTATAATTTATGGACGAACTAATTAGATTTATGATAACAGGTGTTAAATTTTGGCGCAAAATTCATTCATTCTTTTGGCTAAATAGAGTTTTGGCATTATAGCTTATGTCAGTTCGCGATGAAAACTCTATATATAATTCCTAACTTTAACCATCAACTGAAAATCATTATTGTAATTCCTTACACTGGTCAATAGCCCTCATTTAGTCCTAATTATAAAATGGACACTCTCATGGTCATTCTAGAATTGATGTTTTAGACTGAAATTGACCAGTCTCTTATTGGCATATATGCATCCTGTGTGGATTACCTCGATATAGTTTTAAGTTAAAAGCTTTTTAAGCAAAGATGGATAGTGATTAGCAGTTGAATCCAGTTTGACGCGCGTTTCGTCCTAATTGGGACTCGCCAGCTGGCTGTACCTGCATCGCAGAGTTGATTTTCACTCCGCGAGGGACTCGAACCCAATACCGTTCGCTTCAAATGCCATTGAGTTATCCACTTAGCTACTGATCCCTGTTAGTCACTTGTTTGTGCAATGAGGTAAAGTTGAAATTCATTTGGTATTGTTGATTTGTATTCTCTCATTGCAGTTACTCACTGAAGAAAATGATGGACGGTGGCGCAATATCGTGAATTGGTTGAAGTTAGACATTAACACCGTTGGATACCGGATCAGGGGTCTATATATTAAGTGTTCACTCATGAGACTGAAGGTCTCGGTTTTGAGTCCCTTTAGTTCGAGATCATGGATACTTACTACTGAGGAGTCTTATATTAGGACGAAACGGCCGTTCAATGGTTCCAGCTATATCAATAACTGTGGTCCAACATTCATCGATTCATGATCTCAATTAAAAACTTAACAATCTTCATACTGATAAAAACGGAATAGTTTGAATGATCTAAGTAGTAAAGCTGAGTTCACAAGTATAGTGTCCATTAATATCTAATATTTATGAGTGTTTTTACTTGAGAAAAAAGAATACAGATTAGTATTGGATAGATAAAGCATTTTATCAAGCACTTTAATTACATCAATCAGTCAGTCATCATCAACGTAGAATTTCGTTCGTACATGCGTACATCAGTTTGAGTTACCACACCACATTAGCACAAACACACTTGTCGATTTAAATCCCAAAGGGGTAGAGGTAATAAAAGTATAAGCAGCAATAGGAAGGATTAGGATTTGAAAATGTTATTCAAGGAGTATAATCCAGTGAAATGAATTTTGAAAGAGAGAAAAAAAGAGACACGAAGAATTCAAAGGATTATAATTTGAGAGGACTCAAAGGGTGGATGCACCTGCGTCATCACAAACGATATTGAGCCATGTTATTCAAGGTCTCTAACCATCAGTTTCTATCGTCTCGCTGAACCGAACCAGGTAGTCTACACCTACCAACATGACACAATCCACTTGTCATTGACTTTATGGATTCATGCCATGTTTTGATTTGGTCGCCTCTAACTTTTTTCCAACATATTTCTACACCATAAAACATCGCACATTGGGGCAGTCGGTGATTGAGCATACATAACATATGTTTTCAATTACATCAATGGGAAATCATTCCTAGACTATATCAACAATATTAATATACTGATATGAATAATGTTTTAGTATCAATGTGTTATGTATAGTAGTGTTGTGAACAAGAATACAGGTTACTTCACTACTTACGCCTGTTACTCCTCGTGGAGGAGCATAGGCCGCTCACCAACATTCTCCATCTGAGTGGGAACAACCAATTATAGCTTAATACAAAATTACAAAGTTCTTTCATAATATATAAAAATCATACATTCAATACTTCATTTACACATCCTCTATCAATTATTTCATATTTCATTGTTCCTTCATTACCATAATAATTACTCCTCTCTGTTTCCATTCTCTTTAAATCAATTATCTCAAATCTTCTACTGCCTAACATTCCACTTCTAACTAGTATGATATATATACTACTTATATCTATCGATAGATATTAGTAGTATAGTATTTCATACTGCTGTTATTATTATGAAGAATGTTACTTATTTATCATTATGGAAATGACATATCTTCCTCTTACTTTTCAATTACACATAATATAAAGTTAATTAATTTCTCTTTCACTTAACAAACTTTAATGAGTAAGAACTATTGAACCGTTGAATAAACTGTCAATAAAGTAAATAAGTTTGTTGTTTACTTCATTTATAGTAATGAAATTAAATGATAACATATATCTATATATCTGTATTCATCATAGTTTGTTATTTATAAAATGAATGATGACATACTTCAAAATAGGAAAATAAACAGGTGAACAAACTTGATGATTTAATGAAGTGAATAATAAATGAAGAGTTGATTCATATAAGTGATCATCTGCTCACTTATGACTAGTTTCAAGAGGCATTTCCTGGAGTTCTAGTGAGTAGCACTGACTAGTGAAGTTCAACTAGGTCTGTTGTGAGATATCAGCACACTGAAGACAATGGGGTACGGTGGCGCAACATCGTGGATTGGTTGAAGTTAGACATTAACACCATTGGATGCCGGTCGGCTCAGTGGTCTAATGGTTAGGCGCTTGCATGCGAAACCGACAGACTTTGGGTTTGAATCCCGAAAGGCGAGGCCGTGGATGCTCACTGCCACTGAGGAGTCCCATACTAGAACGAAACGGCCGTCCAGTGCTTTCAGGTTTTCCATGGTGGTCTAGCTTCAAATGACTCATGATTTCAATCTGTCATAAGTGATAGTCTAACATTCATTGATTCATGATTTCAATAAGAAAAAGCTTAGCAATCTTCATAGCTGCACACTAATGATTACCATGTGCTCATTAGTGAGGGAATTCTCGGAGTTCTAATGAAACGTTGTGACTTATGGAGCTAGTTCATATCAAGTAGATACAGGTATCTACTGTAGAAGATAATTGCATAATTTCGTGTATTGGTTGAAGTTAGACATTAACATTGTTGGATGCTAGTTGAAGATGCTGGGTTCGAGTCCCTGTGGTGTCGAATCGTAGATGCACACTGCTGAGGGATCTCATACTAGGACGAAACAGTCGTTCAATGCTTTCAGGTTTCCAGTGGCGATCTAATATCAATCGAGTCATGATCTCAATCAAAAGACTTAACATTTTCCACAATGCCTCACAGATAATCATAATACATTTAAGGAGAACAAGAACGAAGATTGGTACTTGCTTTCTTTAAGACAATAAAGAGAATTATTTGTATTAAATTTCTCAAAATGCGTCTCCCTACACAGTTATTCAAGTCACTGAATCTCTTGGTGACAATACGCTGCAGAATATCGAGAGAAATGACTCGACTAATTTTTTTTAAAGAATGTCTCAAGTCATTCCGTTTCCCATGTAAATTCTTAAAATCTTTACTCTAATGTAAAATTCTGCCTTCTCTTAAAAATCTTCAGCGGATCACCTGCACCAATCTTAGTTCTTGCTCTCTTTAAGATAATTAAAGGGAACTATGTTTATGAAATGATCCAACTTTTTCAACATTTATTTTCATACTACTTACAAATTGTTTCAGCGTACTTTAATTTCTAGTAAAAATTTAATAAAGTAAGTTTAATAAGATAAATAATAAACGAAATTAGTATAAACTTTGTAATTTCTACAAAACTGAGTAGAAACTTATGATTTTTCCGAAAATTCTACTCGTAATTCTATTTAGTAACCAAGTGTACATGTATGCTATCAGGTATTAAATGATTCAATTCAAATTTTTTCCTTTTCTGAATGATTTGATGATAGTGTTAATTCCTATTGATATTGTAGTAAACGGGAACATAAGTTGGAACAATCAAGTGTGTTCGAATACAGAACAACAGTAAATACTTCATTTGCAAAATGTCAACCAATCGTCTTAGAATCGATTGTTCTTTCGTTTCTATAATATAATCATTCTCTATTTTCGTTCCATTTCCTTTAATCTTCTTAACTTTGTGCCTCCGGGCATTTAACTTTTGTTTGATGATATATGCTACTTACATCTGTCAACATCAGTAGTAACATATACCATAGTATCACTGAAAGTTTAATACATTTGAAATTCGACCAAGTAATTGAATGATAGTGTTATTAATTGATCAGTATTAACTTTTGATAAATTTTGAAGTTAGTTTGAGCCATAAGATCTATAATAAAAATTTTGTAAGCCATTTACCAGTTGCTAACTTACGCCTGTTACTCCCAATGGAGCATAGGCTTCCAAACATCATTCTCGAACCGCTCTGTCCTGGGCCTTCCTTTCTAGTTCTATTCAATTGTTGTCCATTCTTTTCATGTCCGTCTCGGTTTTTTCGGCGTAATGTGTTCTTTGGTTTACTGTACTTTTGTCTTGTGAAAAAAATGTACTTTAATTGAGAAGCTTCATTTCAGTGATAACACATAGTATCCTGTGTTGACTGACGTCGGTTTAGCTTACTATTGAAAACTAGGAAGCCATTTTATTCTTGTATGTGACTCTTTGGTGATACTTGCATACGATCTATCTAGGCGTTGAATCAAAGGAGTCGACATTACATAGGGAGAGCTTAACCTCTAAATAACAAGACAGCAATGTGATGATTTACAATCCAGACAATCCTTTACAGTTGTTATTCATCCTATCCATATCTGCTTCCGATTTCCGATGCAATGTGTTCCTTGGTTTTCATCTTATTCATTTCTCTTCAGGATTTCAAGTTAGCATTTGTCTCGTGTTGTAATTTGATGATTTCTACAATATATGTCCTATCCACATCCAATGGCTTTTCTTAATTTGCTTCTCATCTAGAGGTAGATTTGTTCTCTCCTAAAGTAACCTGTTACTGATGGTATCCGGCCAACGGATATTGAGTATACTGTGTAGACAATTGTCTATAAATATTCGCACTTTTTCGATGATGATTGTTGTAGTTCTTCAAGATTCAGTTCCGTACAGTAGAATTGCCTTGACCTTTGTATTGAAGATCGTGACTTCGATATCGGCTTACAGACAGTTGTTTTGAGTTCCATATGTTCTTCATTTATTGGAATGTTGCCCTTGCTTTGCTACTCCTTCCTTTCACATCTACACCAGATCCTCCTTGTTTATCGACGATGTTGACGAGGTACATAACAGTTTCCACTTGTTCCACAGTTTCTCTATCAAGTGTTATTGGATCGATGCTCAATGTGTTGTATTTGTGGATCTTACTTTTTCCCCTGTATATGATGTGATTTACTGTTGAAGAGAGTGCTTCTACACTAGTTATCTTCATTTGCATTTGGGATAGAAGAGCTAGGTCATATGCAAAGTCTAAATTTGTCTAGTTCCATCCATTTATTTCCAGGTTTTCATTGAAACACTAAGTCAGTCCTCTACAACGTAGGACCACGTACATATATGCATCGGTCCAAGTTGCCATATCTCATTAACACAACAAGATGAACACCAGATTCATAAAAGTAGTTAATTCAATGGTGGTAATATATAAAAGAAAGACTGAATATAAGGATATAGTTCAGGAAGAAAGAATTAGTTCATAGAAAGAAAGATATGAATCGATTTCAATCTCTTAGTTTAAGAGAAGACAGAGAGTGTATACACCGACGCCATTGTGATCGATTCTGAGTCATGTCACACACAGTCTCCAACCATTGGTTACGATAGTCACACGGACCCCAACCAAGTAGTCTGCATCTCCTAACATGGCTCAGACTAGAAGTTAGTGACTTCAAGCACTGATGCCACGTTTTGGTTTGGCCGCCCCTAACTTTCTTCCAACCATCTCCAACACCGTATAGCATTGCACGTCGTGGTAATCGGTGTTCGGGCATACGTAACACGTGGCCCAACCATCTCAGTCGATGAAGATTCACAATCTGATCAACTGATTTACCATCATTCCCTAATACACTAAGAATTCTATCTGTAATTGAATCAGTCATTAGAAACACACTACATTAAACTAAATTCTTTTTCCTTTAAAAATAAATAAATAAACATTTACCTCCCTGTTTCATAATCTTACCCCCCTCCCCCTTTCCCCCTCTCAAAAAAGGAAACAAACATTCATAACAACACGTGATTCAACATACCTAATCTTTATTCAGTAAACAATAATAATAATAATAATAACAATGAACATTAACCGTGGGATTATATATTTCCGTGTAAAGAAACCATTATCAAATCGCAATTTGAATTGTAGAACATTTTAATTCACTTGCTAAAATTTCATTTCAAAAATGGGAAAACATGTCGTTTTTCTCTTTGTTTTCTTTCTTTTTTTCTTTTTCATTCCTTCTTTTTCTTTCTTTCTTTACTTATTTTCATGTTTTATTTATTTTATACTCGTAGATATAACATAACAAAACTCAATATACTACTTATATAGTTTTAAATGTGTAATACATATGTGTTTATGTGATGATGATGATATTCATGTCTTAATTCACATGTATACCATGTATATTATAAAATATGTATGCCTATGGGTTGTATATATGTAATCATGTGTCATTATAAGCAATGTAAATATTATAATAATGAATGTCTTATATTAAAAAATAGAGAACATGTGTATATGAAGAAAATCTTTTGCGTGTTGTTGTCGTTATTGTTTTTTTATAATGGTTGCATTCATAAGTCGATCTAAACTAGACCATTATGGGTCTCGTTATTTTGTTGTCATTTCGATTGGACAATGTTTTTTGACGGGCTTTCCACTTTAGTGGTGCGTGGATCTGACTCCAATTTAGATCGTATGAATGTTTGTTATCACCTATCTTCGTATATAATCATCGACTTAAATCGCGTTAGTCAATAACGAAATTATATAAGTCAAATAACGAGAATGGACTTTGGAATACATATTATTTTATATATGAAACGAATGGAATAGAGCGAAGCGAAACGACGCGTAGTGCAGGTAGTGGGTAAGCCAACTCTTATTTAACCAAACGTTAATCATTATTTATAGTTACACAAAAATAAGTTACAGACATGTGATGAGTAATGGGATAAGAAGTGTACACACACCTACGCGCTCATATAAAACCGGTGAAGATTGATAAGCGAATAATTAACAAGGTGAGAATGTCACTCGAGAAGAATGAATAGCTTGAGCTGTCCGAAAGCTAGAATAAGGTATATAGGCTTAACATAATAACCGACACTACACCATCATGGAAAACTTGGAAGCACTGAACGGCCATTTTGTCCTATTGTGGGACTTTTCAACAGTGCACATTCACGATCTCGCCCCCGGTGAGATTACAACACAGGATCTATCAGTCTCGTGAGCGAGTGCTTAACCAACTAGACCATTGAGCCAGTATCCAACAGTGTTGCCCAACCATTCATTATTGTCTTCAATCAGTCATTAACTCACAACAGATTGATCATAATTCATTTTAATTTATAATTATTTTGTTTTAATCTGTTTGAGTTGTTTTCTTTCTTCTTCAATTGTTCGAATATATAATTGCACGCAAACCATATACTACTTATTAATTTGTAAAGTAATTCATGACATATTTTACTTGACAAATGAGTTTATTCGAATTTTATATTCTTCTTCTTCTTCTTTTGTATTGTCATGATTATGAAAGGAACTAATGTGATTTATTTACTTGTTTATTTGTTTATTTTCTCTATTTACCCCTTTCAAAGTACTATGTGATGTGATTACAGGATTGAATTCCTGATCAGTTTATATGGTGAATAAAACAGATAAGTAATAGAATAGATGATGGTAGGTATAATGTTCTACTCAAAGTATAAACTCCCGCCGCCTCCTCCCCTCCATTCTCATAAGAATACACGTGCGTTTAAAACTTGAATTTATTGTCATTTATACCAATTTGAACAGGCCATTTTGGTGAGTACACAAATGCACACACACACAAGCAAACAAATATATGAATATTAAGTAATACGACTCACTGTTTTCTATTCCCATAGATTTACTTAATTTATAAACCCTATAAACAGGAAGGGTAGTCACAGGAAAGGGGTGTGTGTGTGTGTGAATGAGTATATCTTGATACATTTTTGTTTACGTTCATTAAATATACTCAAAATTTATTTATTTATTTGTTGTAAAATAATGTTCCTTTTAGGGTGGAGATGAAATGTATCCATGATAATTATTTTCTTTACATACTTATGATTTATGTTAAAATTTTGATAAACTCATGTCATGTTTTCTGGGTGGATGGGTGGTTGGTTAGGTGGATGGAGAGTGATTGAGGGAAATACAAGCTTTTTTTGTAGCATACTTATCAATTAGACAAATTAAAGTAATTTAAACTCAAAGGGTTTTCTAAGTTGGATAATTTAGTCGTGGAGCTTTCATCGTTCTTCTAAACGACATCATTACAATTGATTGATCACTGGGTGGCGATCAATGTCATGCGTGTCAAGTCCTTATTAGTGCAGATCGAATTCTAATGATCATGTTGCAATGTGGCCACCAGTCTAGGTGACTCGACACTGCGGGCACTATGTATTGAGATTAGATGGTGGTTGGAGGTAGTCGACAGGAAACTCTGAACGTCTCTGACTGTGAAGCTGGGTGACACGAGATCGAATCCGCCAGGGAGCACCAGTTCCATCAAGATTACAGGTACACCTTACTGACGAGTGCCAAGTAGCACGAAACCCGGGTCCAGGGTTTCCTGTCGACTACCTCCAACCACCATCTAATCTGAACGACATCATTACCGGTACAAACTTCAGGTAGAAGCTGTACTCAAAACAGTGACTTGTTTGAGTGAATTCAATTAGGGATGTTTCTTCTTTTTTTTAGTGAACTATAATGATAAGTATGATTAGACGTAGTAGTAAATACATTATGGATTCAAGGTTCTAGATGTAAATGATATATTTATCAATATTCTTCGTTCATACAATTGTGTTCTTAATATAATGGGAATTTTTCAGCAATTAAAATCTTGTGATCAACCCATTGCGTTGAAGGCACTCAATGAGTTTCTGAAGTATAACGCAAAGTTCACTGAAACGAAAACATCATTGGAATTCATAAAAAACTGTATCGAATCATGTCATTATCCGAAACTGTTCTATAAGTCACTACGCCGTAATCATGTTAATCCAAATAGAAAAACATTAAAACGCTATGCACTTAATAAAATTGACACATTGAATAATGACTTGACAGAGATAGAAGTAAACATTGCTCGCAGAAGATTTGCAGTTGATGAATTACCAGAAAACCTTAAGTCCCAGTTTATGGAGTATGTCAGAAAAATAATTAAGGAACGTTCAAACAAGAAACATATCCAACTTCTCAAAAGCCTTGAAAATCAACCGGTTGAAAATAAATTTCCGACGGAACCAAAAAGGTATGTGCACAATTTTTCCAGTACTGAATTAAATAAAGAAAAACTTGAAGTATTAGCACTTGGCCTAAAATTCTGTGATACACGAAACCGCGTAAATCAAATCGATACAGATATCCAATTTGAAAACCTAAATCGTCAGACATCAGATCTGGTCCCGACCTCTGACCAGGAACTTGAACGTTTCAAATCAAACCTAGTTGACTGTTGCTATCAGTTTAAGCATAGTAGATTTAACTACAGGAGTATTTTAACTAAAAAACACAGGGAGGCTATCATGGATCTCATTAGTGACGAGAATCTGATTATCACAAAACCCGATAAAGGAACAGGAACCGTCCTGCTTAACAAAAAAGACTACATTGACAAGATGAATAACATCTTGAATGATCTTCAAAAATTTCAGAAACTGAATAATCAAAAAGATGTCAATAATAAGATAGAGAGTGAACTGATCCGAACCTTAAAAAAGCTCAGAGATCAACAAATGATTTCAAAAGACGTATATGAAACCATTAAGCCGATAGGTACACATTTACCTAGGTTATACGGATTGCCAAAGATACATAAACCGGATATCCCATTAAGACCAATTCTGGACATGTATGATTCTCCATATCATACGGTAGCAAAGTGGCTAGTAACTGTTTTAAAACCACTCCATAATCGCCTGGTAAAACATAGTATTAAGGACGTATTCCAATTCGTTGACAGGATTAAAAACATAAACACGAAAGATCAGACAATGATTTCTTTTGACGTTACATCTCTGTTCACAAATGTTCCACTCAGAGAAACTGTAGAATATATTTGTGAACAACTTAGAGAACAGGAACTAGAAACGACAATCCCTGTAGAGATCATCAAGGAATTATTACTGAAATGCACTATGAATGTACATTTCAAATTCAATGGGGAAATTTACAGACAAATAGATGGTGTCGCGATGGGTTCACCCCTGGGTCCCATATTGGCAGACATTTTTCTTTCTAAACTAGAAAACGGCCCACTGGCACAAGAGATCGATAAATTTTCATTGTACTGTCGATATATGGATGATACATTTATCATTTGTAACGAGCATACGGACTTGATAAGAACACTCGAGCAATTCAATAGAGCTCACTCGTCCATAAAATTCACATGTGAGAAAGAAAATGGGGGTAAATTAGCCTTCCTAGATGTTCTGCTTACAAGGAGAAATGATGGATCGCTAAAAAGAAACATAAACAGGAAAATGACCTGGACGGGTCAATATACTAACTTTTTCAGTTTCGTTCCTCTACAACAAAAAAGGAACCTTATCAAGACACTACATTATAGAATCAAGACTATATGCACTATGGATACGATTGAAGATGAAACTAAGACATTGTTTACAACCTTGAAAGAAAACGGATATCCAGAGAAATTTATAAATAAAAACTTAGCCAATAAAAGACAGCGTATAGAATACCCAACGGTAAATAGAAACCCTCTATATATACGCTTGCAATTCAGAGGCGACGCGCCGAGTGAAATGTTAAGACTCAAGTTAAGTAGATCAATTCAAAGGACTTTTAACGCAGCTAAACTACGACTAGTATTTTCCACACGACCAATAATCACTCCGAGGTTGAAAGATAAATTGCCTAGACTAGCCACCTCCTTCTGTATCTATCAATTCAACTGCTCCTGTGGAGCAAGTTATATTGGCAGATGTTCTAGGAATTTGTACATTCGGGCTCGTGAGCACCTACCCGTGTGGTTAAGCAAAGGTGTTGTCAAAACTGTTAACAGCTCAATCTTAGACCATTTAGTCCAAACAGGACATACAGCCAACATCGAGCAATCTTTTGCAATAGTTTACCGTGTCAACAGCAGTCTACCTAATTCCGTCAGACTGCGAATCCTACAGACGGCTGAAGCAATTGCTATTCGGATCAAAAAGCCAGAGCTTTGTATCCAAAAGAAGTATGTTCAGCCACTCCTTTTACCCTGGCCAACTAGCTAATAATCAATCTTAAAATATGGTAACGTAATCTGATTAATGTTCATTTTATGTCCCAAACTTATTATTATTATTATTACTGTTATTATTATTACTGCTATTATTATTATTATTATTATTATTATTATTATTATTATTATTATTATTATTATTATTATTATTATTATTGTCTTTACACTTGATAACCCCCTTTTTTGATGAATTTATTCAATATCCACCCCTGAATTGACTATATTTGACCTAATTATTTTACATATTACGTAATTTCCGATTTGTAATCACAATATTCTCTCTCTCTCTCTTACCCCATGTTGACCATATTAATTCTGATAATTTATCTCACAATTTCATTTCGCTTATAAACTGATTCAAGTTAACACTTCATATTAGTCAGCCCCAACATTAACGAATTGATTTGATTTTATATGACAAACAACAATTCCTTATTCACATATTACAATTTCCAAATGATCTACTCACTGCCTTAAATCTGGCCAATTTTATGGATTATTAATCTGGATTTATAATTGTAGAACCTGATGAGAAATTATTGAAAAGAATATTCTTCGTTCATACAGTTGTGTTTTTAATATAATGGGAATTTTTCAGCAATTATCAACAAAACCTGATTGTTAAGTTCCATTGGGATTTCATGAATGCTTTATAGAGCATATACTCAAATCTGTGAGTGATATTTTATTTGGATCTTCCTATTGTATTTAAACTTCACCCCATTGCACAAGCTAGTGACTATCTAGAATCAGTAGCTATGTGAATAACGCGTTGGTGTTTGAAGCGAACGGTACTGGGTTAGAGTCTTGGAGTAAATATTAGCTCTGCAATCCAAGTACATCCAGCTGGCGAATCCCAAGTGGGATGGGATGCGTGTCCTGGATTTCACTGCTAGCTTGTGAATGGTACTGTTCACAATGAGTTATTAGTTGATTTGTTTGGTCACTAACTAGTTCTGAAACTCAACAGTATATAACTTGAAGATTTCATACGAGTAAGCTTGATGTCATCTATAGTATCTTGAATAGATTATATGTTGTAAGCTGAAAATGATGACTATTAAAGAGAAAATTTTCAAGGATTTCTCAACTGCTGATTTTGATCCTAAATCACAGAAGAGTGAAGGTCATTTAATAATCTATTAAAGACATAACGATCATTTAGTACGAGACTCTTTAATAGTGAGCACTTAAGATCTCACGCGTGGGACTCCAACGAAGTGCCTTTGGTTTCACGCTCGGACGTTTAACATCTAAACCACTGATTCAGTACTCTTATCTATAAGGGATCAAAGCTTCTAATTGAAAAAACTGTTTAATATCATTTATATAATTTTGATATGAAAGAAAATGGAAAGATTTTTCGGTCTAGTGGTTAAGCGCTCGCGTGCGAAACTGATAAGTCTTGGGTTCAAATCTCGCGAAGCTGGGTAGTGGATCACCATTGTCAAATAGTCCCACAATAGGAAGAAATGGTTGTCTAGTGCTCTCAGGTTTTTCATGATGGTCTAACTTCAATTGACTCATGATCTCAACTATTGAAATTTTCTTTTATTCATTACCCTTCTGAAATCTTTCTAATTTTTCTACTGAAATAGAAAGAGAAAGACAAGAGAAAGAGAGAGAGAGGGAGAAAGAGAACGTGGAAGTTTAAATGAAGAAAACTATCATTACATTTTGAACCAAGATATAATGAATGATTATGAAAACATATGGTGCGTGAGTGTGAGCGCGCGTGCATGTTTGCGTGCGTGCATGTCTATTTTATTTTCAATATTCAATGTTTGTTTTTTCGTTTAGAATTTTTCTAATTAAATTAAAATATAATTTATTACCAGAAGGGGTCTTGTGGATATTTTAGAAATTTCACTGGTTGAAATCATGATTCAACTCACTGAAGACAATGGTATACGGTGGCGCCTGGTGCGAGACTGATAGGTCCTGGGTTGAAATCTCGCGGGAGGCGGGATCGTGGGTGCGCACTGCTAAGGAGTCCCACACAAGGACGAAACGGCCGTCCACTGCTTCCAGTGTTTCCATGGTTGTCTAGCATCAATTGACTCATGATTTGAACCAGTGAAATATAATTTGTTGTTAAGTTTAAAAAATTTTTTGCCATCTAGCAAACGCTTTATTATTATCATCATTTAGGATAGATTATTATTATTATGGCAAGAATATAATTTATGAACGAACCAATCACGTATCAGATAACAGAATTTGGATTTTGGCGCCAAATTCGCTCATCTATTTGGCTAAATAGAGTTTTGGGATTTTAGCTGATGTCGGTTGGTGATGAAATGGCCTTAAATCTAATTCTTATCCGTAACTATCAATTGTAAATCATAATCTTTATTCTTCAAACTGCTTTATAACCCTCATTGAATCCTAGTTATTAGATGGATACTCTCAAGGTCGCTTAAGGGTCACTCGAATGTTGTCCATAAATTATGGTCTCACTTATTATTGTTTTTAAAAAATAAAAATTCTATGGAATAATAGAATGAAATGTACAGGGTATGTTATACGGATACAAACTAACCTTCATAATTCACTAGGTATTTGATCGAGATCATGAATCGATTGATGTTAGACCACCATTGAAAACCTGGAAACACTGTACGGCCGTTCCGTCCTATTATAGGACTTCTCAACAGTGCGCATCCACGATCCCGCTCGCAGGATTTGAACCTAGGATTTTTGTTATCGCTCACGAACGCTTATCCTCTAGACAATTGGGTTAGTATCCAACGGTGTTAATTGACTAACTTCAATCGATCTATGATCTTGCACAATCTTTCATTCATTGTTTGAAGTGAATAACAGTCTTCATCCGACACAAATCCAACTCCACTGATCATAACATCTCAGTAGAATTCCAAGAATTCCATCTTGAAACTAGTTACTAGTGAGAATTAAATATTAATATTATAAAATTTAAAATAAATAAATACGATATTTTCCAAGCATCTCTAACATTAAAATCACTTGTTTTGTTGTTGTTGTTGCCCAACTACACATTTCATCATAACGACACTTAAAGTTGTTTATCTCCCCCCCCTTCACCCCCATCCCAACCTATATGTTTTATGACTTGATGATGAACTAAAAAAATGTTTATCATTTTCTAATATTCTCTAATACAATCCCATTTCTTTCTTGATATACAATGATAGACAGATGTTTCCTAGACGAATTCACATTGATTGTTAGTTACTTAGTTAGTTATTAAGTATCATAAATGAATGATCTACATCATTAATTCCCTTTAATGTTCCATCTATCTATCCATCCATCCATCCATCTATCCATCTCTCCATCTCTCCATCTATCTGTAGATTGTTAACTATGTCATATTCTAATCGGTTGTACAATAATAAACTAAACGGAACGTAATACCAATCACAGCATGATAGAACATTATGTCAAAAGTAAGGTTGTCATTTAAGTAATAATCATCATAATGTATATCTTATAAGATCAAATAACAACAAACGAACTAACTAACTGATAGATAAATAAATACATCAAAATGCCGAAAACATTCATTAATTAATATAATAAGTAGTATTATAAGTAGTATAAAGAATTGATTGACATTTAGGGCATCATTATCAGTGATTAGTATATATATATATATATATATATATATATATATATATATATATATATATATATATATATATATATATATATTTGTTTATAATTTTTTCATTTGAAAGTAGAAGGGAAATGAAGTGAGTTGTCCAAAGAAGAGTGACACATCGAGAAAGGGATAATGAGAGAGAGAGAGTCAGAGAGAGAGCGGGAAGATTGTTGTTAAGTGATAAAATAAAAAAGATTTTTTAATGTTAAATAAAGTTATTTATTTTATATCAGAATAGGTTTTGTGGATATGATAGTAATTTTTATTAGTGAAGATCATAAGTCAAATGAAGCTAGATCACCATGGAAAACCTGGGAGCACTGGACGGTCACTCTTTCTATTGTGGGACTCTTCAGCAGTGCGTATCTATGATCCCGCTTCGCAAGATTCGAACGCAGGATCAATCCAAAAAAACCCTTCTGAGATTATTCAACATATACTCACTAGTGATTGACTTCAAGAGGTATTTCCTGGAGTTCTAGTTAGAAGCACTGACCAGTGGAGTTCAACCTGGTCTGTTGTGAGATATTAACTCACTGAAGACAATGATGGATGTGTCGCTCAATTTTGTGGATTAGTTGAAGTTAGACATTAACACCGTTGGATGCTGGTTAACTCAGTGATCTAGTGGTTAATCACTAGTTCACGAGAGTGATAGATCCTATGTTGTAATCTCACCGTGGGCGGGATCGTGGATGTGCAGTGTTGAGGAGTTCCACAATAGGACAAAACGGCCGTCCAGTGCTTCCAGATTTTCCATGGTGATCTAGCTACAATCGACTTATGATCTAAACTATTGAACTTACACATAAATCAATTTTTCCATTAGTCCTTTGAACTTATGTTCCATTCAATCGGATAGAATCATTTTTTTCTTATGTTCATGATTAACTTTTTAACAAACTACAGTCACATAAAAACTCAAGTATTTTTACCGGTTTCCTAATAGAAGTTGTGTATTCTTTGATCAACTATCGGTTTCTCTTTCAAAGAATCAAAGGATTTAACATAGAAGTCACAAAAATGTTGTATCAGAATATTTATATTGGATTTCAAAATATTACTTATAATAAGAATGATATCGTTGGAATACTCGAATGACATTCTACAATCCATTATATCAAGGTATTTGTCCACTTTGTAAGGTTTTGTCAGTATGGAAGGTTTATGTAGAGTGTTTGATTCGTAAATCATTGGTTGGTTTCAGTTATATAATCGTTGAAAACTTAGGAGATTTTATTTTTATTTTATTTTAACACATAGATATCGGTACAAGGAGGCACCACATATGCGCATATGTGCGCCACACAGATCTCATTTGATATATGGTATGTGTGAGGGCTGTGATACTGCCCGGGTGCCCAGACTGAAGCGTGTGGTTTTCTTAGGAGGCCACACCCGCAGCCTTCGACCTCAAGGTCTGATCTACAAGACAGTGGAGCAACGTTAGGAGATACAGTCCTATGGTAGCCGGTGACCAACAATTGGTTCATACACCATTTGTTCCTTCAGGATACTGGAGCCCATGTGCACCATTGGTTCGGAATCCAACTAAAGCGCCGGACATTCTCTTTTCATCCTCTTAATTTCGTAACCAACACCCCCGCCACAGGATTGCAGTGAGTAGGATTTCCCTGGCAGTGGCTATGTACGCGTGGCCACTCGAGAGCATTTCGAGAGGGAGAGCGGACTCTCTCCACTCTCGGGCATACCAGGGCGTTTGGGGGCTTTGTTTAGTACTACTATGAGACTTTTCAGAATTTTGCACATATAACCTCTCCAGGGATCATGCACAAAACTCTTTGGGTTCATGATTATTAATCTGATGAAGAAGCTATCCAGTGGTGATTTTCATTAGTTACCTAATTGAGATTAGCTATGCAATTGTCGAAAGCTAAATTGAGACTGATTAGTATTGTCATCTTCAACAGTTCTGCATAAGATCTTTTTCTTATCTTTAAGTAAGACACCTTTAGAATACATCGATAATTAACACCTTTTTTATTTTGACCAATCTATAAATAAGTTGTAATCACCATTCAGTGTTTTAGATCGTATGCACCATGATCTTGACAATGTCTAATCTACAATAGAATATCATGTTTAATGTAACCAGTTTATAGACAAACTGAAAATGATGATGGGAATTTTTTTAGTGATAGCTCAATCTAACATTGTAGTGAACGAGAACACAAGTGGAGACAACTAACTGTCCAATCAATCGGCTTAAACTTTATTGTTCCTTCATTTCCACACCAATCATTCCCCATTTGATCTTCTTAACCTTCTGCCGTCAGACATTTCATTTTCGACTAATGACACATATACTACTTATATCTGCCGATATCAGTAGTACATACATACACACATACACCATAATATGAAATCTATGAAAGACTTTTTTTTTAGAAAAAAAATAAAGAAATAAATTATTATAATTTTGTTTACTTCCCATCAAAATCATACTAATAAATATTAACTATCACGGCGAACATATATTTGTATATTTCATTCACAGTCATCATAAGGTATCTTACCAAACCACACACACACACACACCATCTATCTATCTATAGAATTTATACATAGACACAGGGGGGGGGGAGAAATCACATCTTCTTCACATAAATTTTCCCCCTCGTGTCATAATAAATGTAAACAATTTGTTTATTTATTTATAATTTCCTTACGTCCCCTGTATGTAACATTAATTCTCATGTGACCTGATTAATTTACATGGTAAGTAAATTCTTTACATTTACCTTTTTTAAAAAAAAACTTTAAATGACAAGTATCATCTATAGGCAATGTCAATAGTACTTGGCGGTAATAGTAGTAATCCTAATAGTAATAGTTATAAATATTAGTAGTTATTTTGAGTAGTATATTACTTACTTACAATTTGACAGAGATAATACAATAGAAAAAACAATCTAATATAATAGATAGATAGCAACTGGTTCATTCATTTGATTAATTATTCACAAGAGATCCTTGTTAATTATTTGTATAGAATGTTCAATATAGATCACGTTCCTCGGCTCTGTCGGATAATGAGTGGACGTGGTAAAGGTAGAAAGTCTTGTGCTACATTACTCATAAATGACTGTATTAGTGTTATATATGTTTCATAGTGATGAAATATTATTGTAGAATAATTTTTGTGTGTGATTTGATATAGACGAAAGCCCACATTCAGAAGATACAAGTGTTTATTAACAGTTGTTTACGCAAAGTACTTCAGATCCGTTGGCCAGACACTATTAGCAACAAACAACTGTGGAAGAGAACAACCGAAATCCCAGTGGAGGAAGAAATAAAGAAGAAGCACTGGAAATGGATAGCACAACATTGAGGTAAGCACATAACTGTGTCACAAGGCAAGCACTCATCACTTGGAATTTTCAAGGCCAATGGGGGTGAAGAGGAAGACCAAAGAACACATTACGCCGAGAAATGGAGATAGACATGAGGAAAATGAACAAGAATTGGAAGGAACTAGATAAGAAGGCCCAGGACAGAGTAGGTTGGAGAATGCTGGTCGGCGGCCTATGCTCCATTGGGAGTAACAGACGTAAGTAAGTAAGTAAGATATCTTACTTCAATTAGATTGTATAATTGATTGTTATCGAAATATACATTTTGACTACCTCATTATTGAATAATAAAATTAAATAAGTCGTGAAAATACGACAATGAAGAGAATTATGTATATTTTGTACATTCATCGATCTGGAGTGATATTCAGAAGGATGAAGTGAAGAGAAGAAAGTGAAATGAAATGATATTCAGTGAAGATGGTGTATAAGACAACATGTAATCAATCGTGAATCAATATTTATAGTCATATAAAAATAAACTACAGATGATGTAATGTGTAGAATAAGCAATGAGGCTAAACTCTAATAAATGGATGACGTTTAAACGAATCTTAAGTGAACTTCATAAATATCAGCCAGTCAGCAAACAGTCAGTATAGAGTAAAAATATTTGATACAAAACCAAGAAAATAAAGTGGATACACTTCTTCTACGTGATTCAAAAACTTGTCAAGGTTAGAAAGAGGTTCAGAGGTTCTAAGATGATAATGCATGCAGTAAAGGAAATCATCCATACGGCTACAAAATAGTCGTCCTCTGGAGCCATGATAAAAACTCAAAAACTCTTTCAGCCTCAACCACATACATAGTTTCAATATTGTTTATGTGCACTCCGGTTGTTGAGTGCACAAAATGCTACTTTCGGATAACGACACGATGCACATAACCAAGCCTATGTAAGAGTCTGTACGCTCTCCAATCATTCGTATATATTCTAGTACCTGGCTGCAGCCAGTGATACTGGTGCTTTTATTATCCAGTTCGCACTGATTGTCATAATTTACGTTAATTAGGAACTATATACGAGGTTTTCATCACGAACTGATATCAGCTATAATGCCAGAAATTTATTTAACCAAATAAATGAAAAGCTTTCGCGTTAAAATCCGACATCTATTATCTTATACCTGATTGATTCGTCTCGCCGTTTTATTTGTTATAGCCACTCAATTATCACATTTCGTACAAAATTCACTGTGAACTGATCATACGTTAGCATTAAGCACTGAAATTCACGCCGTGACCTCGAAATCTCTAAAACGCTTCTGATTAGCTCGTCCATAAATTAAAGTCTCGCCGGAAATGCACGTACACACACACGCTTACATAAAAACAGTCAAGGTGGATAAGTGAATAATTAACAAGGTCAAAATGTAACTCCAGAAACTAGAATAAGTTATATGGGCTTATTATAATGTAACCGACACTATATACATTTAAACAAAACCCTGTGAAGCGAGATCGTGGATGCGCACTGCCACTGAGGAGTCCCACAATGGGACGAAAAGGCCGTCCAGTGCTTCCAGGTTTTCCATGGTGGTCTAACTTCAATTGACTCATGATGTCAACTGTTGAAATTAAAATCCTAAATATTTTGATATTCGAACAAAAACACATCATAATAATTTCTAACGTTTTCTTTTGTGTCCTAATGCAAAAAAAAACATTCCGCAAGAAGTTTACATTGGATTACAATACACGGTAGTGAACGAGAATAAAAAATGAAGGTACCCAAATGCATATGAGCACAAAATTACATAATCTCTTAGTAAAATCTAAGAATCGTACATTCAATACTTCATTTACAAAATGTGAATCATTCATCTCAGACTTGATTGTTCTTTCGTTTTCACACTAATCATTCTGTGTGCTTGTTCTATTCTCTTAGATCTTCTTAGCTTTATAACATCAGACATTTCACTTTCGATTAGTAATAGATACTACTTATATTTATGAATATCAGTAGTACATATATACTTTTATTATATTATTTATTTTAACACATAGATATTGGTACGAGGTACCAGACAGATGTGCGCCACACAAATCTCATTCGATATGTGTGAGGGCTGTGTTACTGTCAGGGTTCCCAAACCGAAGCAGATTGTTTTTCTTAAGGGGCCACACGCGGAGCCTTTGACCTGAAGGTCTGATTCACAATGCAGTGGAACAACGTAAGGAGATGCAGCCCCATGGTAATCGGTGACCAACGATTGGTTCATACACCATTTGTTCCTTTAGGATCCTGAGGCCCATGTGCACCATTGGCTTGGAATCAGGGTTTTTCAACTCCCCTAGATGGACTCTCCATGTCCATCAAGGCGGTTTAAGCGCCGGACATTCTCTTTTTCTCCTCTCAATTTCGTAAACAACACCCTCGCCACGAGAAGTCAGTGAGTAGGACTTCTCTGGCAGAGGCTCTATACGCGTGACCATGTGAGAGCATTTCAAGAGGTAGAGCGGACTCTCCCCACTCTCGGCCGTACCAGGGGCATTTGGGGACTCATATTTACTATACTATATTCATAGAAAATCAACAAATAACCTATCCCTTTTTATAAAATTATTCAAGCTTAACTAAGTAATCCTAATAATGTTTATTTCCTCTTTTTTTTAAACTTTCTCTTTTGATGTAGAATGTTTGTTAATTATCAGTGAATTCATTATTACTATTATTATTATTATGTATAATTCTCTTTGATAATAAAAAAGGAGATTTCCCCTTTAGACAATAATAAATCACAAACTCATTCTGTTATCTTTATAGATATATAGAATGAAAACAATCTTGTACAATATGATAGTTGGATTAGCAACAACAACAAAAAAAAACAAAAAAAACGAAAAACAAAACGAAAAACAAAAAAAAAGAAAAAACAAAAAAAATAAAAAAACAAACAAAATTATCACTTTATAATAAGAAAGAGAAGTATATGCCGGAAAGAGACAATTCACTATTCTCTTTGATATTATTTTTCCTATTAGATGTTGATGATTGTTATTTATATAAAAGGATGAATGATATTGAATGATTGTTCAATTATACTACTTATCTCATTTTAAGTATTAGAATGATTGATATTTCTATAATTGTGATTGATCATCATAATAAGATAAACTACTTTAATTAACTACTTAAATGATAAATCAAAGGAATTAAATAAACAAATATATAAATAAATAAATATGAATAGTAAACAAAATAACTCCGCCTGTAGCTCTTCTAGAGTTAATGCCGGTCTCAAGCCTGGGTAAAGGAGGAGGGTTGAGCATAAGGGTTAGCGACCCCATCCTGTAGAAAACTAACACGCTAAAAAAAACGACGCTAACCAGAAAAAATAATTCAAACCTTGCAGTAAACAAAACAATAATGTTAATTTGAATTAAACAAAGATAGATGATAGTGACTAGTAGTAGAATTTAGGATACGTGTCTTGTTTTATTTAGGACTCTTCAGTTGAATGTACCTACAGCTCATAGTTGATGTTCATTCTGGGACTCGAACTCAGTATCGTTCGCTTCAAACTCTATCACGTTATCCATTTAGCTACTGAGTCTTCATAGCCAATTGCTTGCGTAATGGAGTGAAGTTGAAATTCATTTGGTATTGTTTTTTGCTTGTATCTTCCCATTGAGGTTTAAGATTGCAATTGATCAGTGTGTTATTCGCATATGTGCATACTGTGTGTATTGTCTCGATATTTCCTTAATTCACAGGTATTATATGCAAAGATAGATAGCAACTAGCAGTGGAATCATGGACGTGTGTTTCGTCATATTTGAGACTCGTCAGCTGGATTTACATTCATCTCAGAGTTGATGTTCACTCTGAAACTTGAACCTAGTACCGTTCATTTTGAACGCTATAGAGCTATTCACTTAGCTATTGTGTCTTGATAACCACCTGTTTGTACAACTGGAGTGAATATTAAATGTACTTGGTATTGTTTTGCTTATTAAGCTTGTGATTTAAGGCAATATCGAGGTAATACGCACGAGATGTACATATACCAACATGAGACTGATCAATTTCTGTCCTAAACAAAAATGGGAAGATACAAGCAAACAACATAAGGTGAATTTAATCTTCACTCCATTACACAAGCACGTGGCTAACAGGACTCAGTAGCTAAGTGAATAGCTCGATGGCGTTCAAAGTGAATGGTACTAGGTTCGAGTCCCAGAGTGAACATCAACTCTGGAATACAAGTACATTCAGCTGATGAGAACTTATACTGATGTCGATAGATATAAACAGTATGTATCATAAATCAAAAGTGAAATACCTGATGGCAGAAGGTTAAGAAGATCGAAAAAAAGAGAAGAGAATAAGAACAGAGAGTGATTAGTGTGGAAATGAAGGAATAATGAAGATTGAGACTATTGATTAAATTCTACTATTAATCACTGTCTATCTTTGCTTAAAAAGCTTGTGACTTAATGATATTATCCAGGCAATCTACACAGGATACACATATGCCAATAAGAGATTGATCAATTACAGTCCTAAACAACAATAGAAAGATACAAGCAAAATCATATCAAGTGAATACAGGGATTAATTTTCAATTTTTGAAGACGATATTCATAATAGATTGATTTTATCTAGATAATCAAGTATCATTGATTTTAACAGTTTACAAGAGACCTCAATGTTCGTTGATCAGTTTTATGCTGTCAAGTGAGAATTCACAAGTAAACGCTTAAAACGGTAACCAGGTTACATTATTCCACGACTTTCATTCACTGTTAACTCCGCTTGTAGCTCTTCTAGAATTACTGCCGGTCACAGGCCCGGGTAAAGGAAGAGGGTTAACGACTCCATCCCGTAGAAAACTAACTCACTAAAAAAAACTAATCAGAAAAAATAATTCAAACCAATTAAACTCTGCCCTGGCAGTTAGAAAGTCTTCATTTAGAAGAAATATAACTCCTCGTGGTGAAAGCAGAGTTCCTTCGGAAGTCACGAGGCCGTCATCCCTTCTAACAGCCAGAGCAACAATTTTTATAGGTATGTGGAACGTCCGGACAATGTGATTTATATATATCTTATTTCTGTTATAGTTAAACCTGATTGAGGACTACTAAAATGTCTTACATAAAGGCAGACAATCTGTTCAGTATACTTTAGTTATCAAAAGAAAATCACCTCATATACGGTTGGTAAGAGTATGGAATATATAGAAAAATTGAAAGGTTGTAAACATATGGACAAGAACATTACTAAATGAAAGATACGATTAATTGGAGAGAAATCTTAGGTAAAATGTTTGCAACTTACGAAGATCTATTTTATTCCCATAAAGAATGAAATAGAAGACTATAGTAACATTGTCATCAGCTTCTACTCTATGATATAATCTAGTCTTGAGATACACATTAATATTCCTACATACCAGTATAGGGTTGTGGAGATTCTTCAGTTTAGATTGATATCATGAATGAGTCAATATTAGACGACCATTGAAAACCTGGCCAGCTCAGAGGTGTAGAGGTTAAACATACTTGCAACAGATCTAAGGTTCTGGACTCGAGTCCCTTGTGTAATACCGTGGATTAACACTGATGAGGAGTCTCATATTAAAACGAAACGACCGTCTAATATTTCAAGGCATTTAATGATAGTCTAAAATTGATCCATTCATGATATCAATCTAAATTCATACATATCATTGCCTTGTAAAAGTGAATGAATCTTCTTGAAATAGTTCACGCTTTAAATCTTTCTTTATCATTCTGAAAACCAAAAAACTTAATTTATAGAATTTAAACAGTTTAATTTGGGTTTTTTAAATGGGATCAATAAGATCTATATTAAGATTTTGTTCTCTATCTAAGTTTCCATTTGTGAAACGGTTCATTCTTATTCAACGCAAGTATATAAATGAGACTGATCCATAAATTTCACAGATTGAAATCATGAGTTAATTGAAGTTAGACCACCACCGAAAACCTGGAATTACTGGACGGCCGTTTCGTCCTAGTATGGGAATCCTCAGCAGTGCACATCCGCGATCCCGCACCCCGGGATCCATAAATATAATATGATATTAACAATTAAATGATGTCAACGTTTATGGGATCCTTTCTACGTCACTCTTTCATGTTTTTTTTAGTGTAAATTGCTATAGTAAACTTACGAAAATTGTGATTCAATCAATTAGTCACTTTACTTTACTTACGCCTGTTACTCCTCGTGAAGGAGCATAGGCCAACCACCAGCATTCTCCATCCAACCCTGTCCTGGGAAATCCTTTCTAGCTCCGTCCAGTTGTAGTTCATCCCTTCCATATCTGCTTTTATTTCCCGACGCAATGTGTTCTTTGGCCTTCCTCTTTCTCGCTTCCATTCAGGATTCCAAGTTAGGGCTTGCCTCGTGATGCAGTTTGACGATTTGCGTGATGTATGTCCTATCCATTTCCATCGTCTTTTCCTAATTTTTTCTTCAGCTGAAAGTTGGTTTGTTCTCTCCCACAGAAGACTATTGCTGATGGTATCCGGCCAATGGATGTTGAGTACCTTGCGTAGACAACTATTTATAAATACTTGTACTTTCTTGATTGTGGTTGTTGTAGTTCTCCAAGTTTCAGCTCCATACAGTAGAACTGCCTTGACGTTGGTATTGAAGATTCTCACTTTGATATTGGTTGAAAGTTATTTTGAGTTCCATATGTTCTTTAACTGTAGGAATGCAGTATTTGCTTTGCCAATCCTTGCCTTTACGTCTGCATCCGAACCTCCTTGTTCATCGATGATGCTTCCTAGGTATGTGAAGGACTCTACATTTTCCAAACTTTCGCCATCAAGAGTGATTGGATTGTTGTTTTCCGCTTTGAATTTGAGGACTTTGGTTTTCCCTTTGCTTACCAGAAAAATAATCCAATCAATTAGTCAGTTCATATACTAAAAATAAAAACCAAATTTTGTAGAATTTACTTTCCTACTCATGAGTAAGTAGAATTTTATAGTAAAAATAAAAGATAGGAAGTGAAAATGTAACTTTTGACTTAAGATTACTACTGTATAGAAATTCATATCAGGACTCAGTAAATAAGTAGATAAAGTGGTCATATATGAAGCGAAAGGTACTGTGCTGGGTTCGAGTTCGAGAGTGGATATCAACTCTGAGATGCAGGTAAATCTGGATGAAGAGTCGTGCTATTTGACACTCGTCAGCAAGGTGTACCAGTAATCTTGAGGGAACTGGTGCTCTGTGACAGATTCGATCCCGTGCCACCCAACTTCACAGTTAAAGACGTTACCACCGAGCTATCCGGGCCACGACCGACCTCCTGTAGGACTGAGATTCAATCATAATTGATTGATCACTGGGTGGTGATCAATGTCATGCTTGTCTAGTCCTTATTAGTGCAGATCGAATGCTATCGATCATGTTGCAATGTGGCCACCAGTCTATGTGACTCGACACTGCGTGCACTATTGTGAAATTAGATGGTGTTTGCAGGTAGTCAGCAGGAAACCCTGGACCCAGATCTTGTGCTACTTGGAACTCTTCAGTAAGGTGTACCAGTAAATTTCGATTACTTTATTTACTGTATCAAATACTTCAACATAGATGTATTAACTTGCCTTATATCATTCAGATTGGTTCAGTTAGACTCTTCTATCCAGTGACAAAGGATAAGATTTATCCAAAACTAAGAAGACATAAAATTGGTGACATCCTTGGTTGTGATATAAAATGATACGGTTTCGGAGCCCACTCCAATCATCAATTCTCTTAAGAATACCAATCTGCCTTTAATAATAAGTGCCAATGAGTATAAAGTTAAGATTAGGTAGGAATTACTTTTGACCGTTTAAAATCGAGATAATGATGCAACGTCATACATGCATTTTACAAATTATAGATCAACAGAATGAAATACATGTATGTTACAACGATGAAAATATGGTGAAAATGGAATTCAGTGCATAACTCCGCCTGGAGCCCCTCCCGCCCCGGGGCTACTGTCGGTCACGAGCCCGGATAAAGGAGGAGGGTTGAGCATTTGGTTAAAGACCTCATCCCGTAGAAAACTAACTGGCTAAAAGAAATAGTAACCAGAAAAAAATAATTCAAACCATTTAAGCTCTGTCCTTGGAGTCAGATGGTCTTCATTTAGAAGAGTTATGACGCCTCATGATGAAAGTAGAATTTCTTCGGAAGTCACGAATCTGATGCCCCTTCCAACGACCAGAGCAACCATTTATTTAGGTACATAGAATGTTGGTGCAATATGGGAGACCGGGGGAGTCTTCCGAATTGTTACATAACACATGAAAAACTACTTAAATGATTCAGTACTATTATAAGCTGAGATGATATTGGCTAACAGTGTAATTCAGAACTCACGTTTCATCCTACTTGGGACTCGTCAACTGGATGTTCATTTAATGACTGCTCACTCCATCTCATGATTTCAGCTTATAATGTTTATAACTGAAATCCATCTCGAAAGAGATTGATCCATTGAAGTTGTAAACATTAAACAACCAACATAGAAATCAATTATTCAGTAGTATATTTCAATAGTATTTATTCAGTATACGGGTTGTGGAGATTGTTAAGTATTGATTGAGATCATGAACTGATTGATGTTAGATCACCATTTAATACCTGGAAATACTGGATGGCCGTTTTGTTCTATTGTGGAACTTTTCAGTAGTGCGCACCTATGATCCCGCTCGCGGGACTCGAACCCAGGGCTTTTCAGTCTCACGCGCGAACGCTTAACCTATTGGACCATTGAGCCGGCCGGCATCCAATGGTGGTAATGTCTAACCTCAACCAAACCACGAAGTTGTACAACCATCTTCCATTGTACTGAGGTAGACACTTGTTTCTACCCTACACGGATTAACTCCACTAGTCACGGCATTTTTTAAAAATGTAATCCGATGTCTTAAATTAATGGTTGATTAAACATAAAACATTTCTATAAATCTATTACATCATTATTCGTTTTCTTATAAAAGTACAAAGACAAAATAGAATGAATCTAATTCATCTTAAGTTCATTTACATAAATGACAGATTACGTAATCATTGATCATTGATCAAAGTATGTTGCATGAGTCTATCAAATGTGATGAAGAAGAAGAAATAGAAGTAAGAGAACAAAGAGAATTGAATAAAGGTCATATTGAATGAAGAGATTTTAGTTGAATGAGAAACTTGAAACGTTGTCAAGTTGAATAAAACATTCCAATGTGTTTCATTAATGATGAATTTGATCAACAGTGGATTCACATTGAAAAGTAGTTCGTAATTGAGAATTGCTGTTTGATGAAGATCATTTTATGAATATAAACTACAGAATGCAATGAAATGTAAGTGAACGATCAGACTCTTGTTTGTATAACCCTTATTTAGAAGACTTATTGAATGAACATGAATAGAGATCCAATGAATAATTGGATATCTCTACTCTGGCTATCAGGACTCATTATCTAAGTGAATAACGTGATGGCGTTTTAAGTGTACGGTACCGGGTTCGAGTCCCAGAGTGAACATAAACTCTGAGATGGAGGTACATCCAGCTGACCAGTCCCAAATAGGATGAAACGCGCATTCTGGATTCCACTGCTAGCCACTATCCAACCTTGCTTATTTACTCTTTGTTTTCTCTTTAGTTTATAGGTTATAAGACGCTCTAAAACTTTACATTCCATAAATTTATTGTTTAATCTCAACTCATTTTGTCTATGCCTAATCATTTTTATTACCACTGATGTTATTGTAGTGCATGCTACTTATTCTGACAGACATAAGTAGTATGAAGACTTAATCGTAAATGGAATGCGTGATAGCAGAAGATTGAATTGAAAAAAACAGAAACGAAATCGAAGAGCAATCAAAATAACAATGAAATTAAAGGAATGATGGATTATTTAAAGGACAGTGCAAAGATGATGTGCAAATGGTGTATTTAATGTATGATTTTCATATTTGAACAAGGTAATGTGGGTGTGTCAGATTCTACTTCGATTGTGACTAATGACTAACACGTGTAGATCCTATACACAGCACACAAATGTAGGTGAAGATAGTCGGTGTAGTAGCAGTAGGTCTCAACGTACACAAAAGAAGAAGCAAGATCCTCAAATATAACATGAAAAACATCAACCCAATCACACTTGCTGGCAATGCTCTGGAAAATGTGAAAACTTTCACGTACCTGAGCAGTACCATTGATAAACAAGGAGGATTGGCAAACCAAGAACAGCATTCCTACAGTTGAAGATTATATGGTACTCAAAACAACTGTCAACTAACATAAAAGTCACAATCTTCAATACAAACATCAAGACAGTTCCACTGTACGGAAATGAAACTTAGAGAACTACAACAACCATCATCATCGAAATACAAGTATTTATAAATAATTGTCTTCGTAAGATACTAAATGTCCATTGACCGAATACTATCAGCAACAGCCTATTATAGGAGAGAATAAACCAACTTGCAGCTGAAGAGGAAATTAAGAAAAGACGATGGATGTAGATACGATACATATTACGAAAATCATCAAACTGCATCACAAGTTAGGTGCTAACTTGGAATCCTGAAGGAAAACGAAATAGACGAAAATCAAAGGACGCACTTCATCGGGAATCGAAAGTACACATGAATAGGATGAGTCACAACTAGGAAGAATTCTCCAGGACAGAGTCGCATAAAGAATGCTGATGGTTAGATTATGCTCCTCCATAATGGTTCACAGGAGTAAGTAAGTACTAAGTAATTAGTAGTTACCGAATTCTCTATTGATGATTGAAAATATACGTATTCAATGTGCTTTTTTCTTCTTTACATTTGTACTTTTGATGATTCATTATTCATTACTTGATGTAAATGATAGAGAGAGAGCATGAATACATTTGTCTGAGCAATAGAATATGAATGGAATATAACATGTGGCTTCAAAGTTAAGCCCAATCTATATTCTCATGACTGTGAATTTGTTTCTCTAGTCTCTTTACTTCTCTGTCTTTTTTTTAAATCCTAGAGTCTAGTTCTTTCCATTTGCATCACCCTCTCTCTCTCTCCCTCACACACACACACCCTTTCACCCTCTATCTATCTCCATCATTTTCTCTATGCGCTTTTTTCGTGTGAAACTACTTAAATTCTAATTTTAGTAATATATTAATAATAAAAAATGTATCAACTTGTCAGTAGTTGTTTCTCTTTTATTATCCATTTGACAGTCTAATCCTAATTTAGTTTTAATACCATGTATATTGTGTATATTGTATTAGCAAATTTTCTTCTTTTTTTTTGGGGGGGGTTTCCTCTATCATATCCTTTATTGTATTCTTGTTTTTTTTGTTCTACCCCTCCCTCTCTCTCTCTTGTGTGCGTGTGTGTCTTTTTTACACATGAATTAACAAAATACATTACGATTACTCATTGACAGATACACACACGCACACGCACATACATACACGCAAAAAAGGGTAATCGCTGTTCTCTATATGGAATATCAATAAGGGGAAACTGTTTCATAGTGTCTAGGTTATTCTCTTCTTTTTTTTATTATCAATATCTATGTGAATCTTTAGAAGCATAGGGATTTGACAAAGATTTTTTACACATGATCATGGATATAGATTGAAGAGAATAGAAACACTATCAGAGAGTGTGTGTGAGAGAGAGAGAGGAAGGGGTAAACAACAACAAAACACTTCTCAAATTCATTGAATGGTTTCTATTCATTAGATATGAGTCATTCTATTCAGAATAATCATTGTGTAGAGAAAAAGGTTTGTTAATTTGAAGAATTAGAAAATGGAATATAATCAGTCTAGACTAGATGAATTTAGTTTAGTCATTTCCGTCTAGTCAATCAACTTAATTAGATGTAAAAAAATCATTCATGATAATACCTTATATTATCATAGGTTCTGGGTTCGAATCTTGCAATGTCGGGATCGTGGAGGTGTACTGATGAGGAGTACCATACTAGGATGAAATGGCTGTCAAGTGCTTTCAGGTTTTGCAATGGTGGTCTAGCTTCAATTGATTTATGATCTTAACTATTAGAATTACCATAATATCCACAAAACCCCTTCTGATATTAATCAACATATGCTCACTAGTGACTGGTTTCAAGAGGTATTTCCTGGAGTTTTAGTGAGAATCAGTGACTAGTGGAGTTCAACCGGGTCGGTTGTGAAATAATAACTCACTGATGACAATGGTGGATATGTCACTCAATATCGTGGATTAGTTGAAGTTAGACATTAATATCATTGGAAATTTCATGCAATTGGTTCCCTTTATGAATTTAAATAGAGCAAGAACAAACATTGATGCATCAATGTTTGTTCTTGCTCTATTTAAATATCATTGGATGTCTAGAGATTAAGCGTCCGCCCGTGAAACCGATAGGTCCTGGGTTTGAGGCCTTTTGGTGAGGTATAATGGATGCGCACTGCCACTGATGAGTCCCACAATAGGATCAAACGGCCATTCAGTACTTCCAGGTTTTCTATTGTGGTCTAGCTTTAATTTACTCATGATCTCAACTGTTAAAATTAATATAACATCCACAAAACCCCTTCTGTAATTAACAATTTACTTGGTATTGTTTACTTGAATCTTATCATTGATTGAAGTGAACGGTAATGTATTTGGTTCAAGTCCCAGAGTGAACATCAACTCTGAATAGTCCCAAATAGGACGAAACGCGGGTTAAACTATATTTCACTGCTAATCATTATCCATCTTTGCTTATAATAGTTAACAAATTTCAAATAATAGGTATTAGATACTATTGCATTGTCTACTATCATTTGATGAATAGGAGCGTCCAGTTAAAACGATTCAGTCACCTATTATGTAATTATACTTTAATAAAAAGCCTACAACTTATTTCAATATTAATTACTGAGATCATTCCAAACAGAAGTGTCATGGGTTTTTTTATATACTTTCCTTCATTATTTATCCTTTGTAGAATCGATTCTACTGAAATTCAAGCACTAATTATAGTTAGTGGATTATAACATAGTTGTAACAGCTGAATTAGTAATAAACTTACTTTGCCTGATGGTGATGAATGGCAGATTCTAACTGCTGAGTGAGAAAGACGCAGTAGACTTCGAGATCAACAGGTTGGATTCCGTAAGGATCGGTCGTGCACAGACCAAATTGCCACACTACGGATCATCTTCGAACAATCAGTTGAGTGGAACTCGTCACTGTACATGAACTTCATTTATTATGAAAAGACGTTTGACAGTGTAGATAGGAGAACATTATAGAAATTTCTTCGACACTATGGAGTTCCTGAGAAGATTGCCAATATTATCCGGAACTCATAGGGCGAACTACAGTGCAAAGTCGTGCATGGAGGACAGCTGACAGATGCATTCTAAGTAACGACCGGCGCCAGACAAGGCTGTCTAATCTCTACTTTCCTCTTTCTTCTGGTGGTCGACTGGATAATGAAGACCTCAACATCTGACAGGAAGCACGGAATACAATGGACAGCTCAGAACCAATTAGACGATTTGGACTTCGCAGATGACCTAGCCATCTTATCGCATACACACGAAAAAATGCAGATTAAGACAGCCAATGTAGCAACAGTCTCTGAATCAGTAGGCCTCAACATACACAAGGAGGAAACAAAGGTCCTCAAATACAACATGGAGAACAACGATCCAATCACACTTGATGGCGAAACTCTGGAAGATGTAGAATTATCGGTGAACAAGGAGGATCAGATGCAGACGAAGAGGCGAAGATTGGCAAAGCATGGACCGAATTCCTACAATTGAACCACACATGGCACTGAAAGCAACTGTCTGCAAGACAATATCAAAGCCAGAATCTTCAATACGAACGTCAACACAATCAGTTCTACTGTACGGAGCTCAAATTTGGAGAACTATTACAACCATCAGCAAGAAGGTACAAGTATTTATAAATAGTTGTCTACGGAAGATACTCAACATCCATTGGTCGGATATCATCAGTATCAGCCTTCTCTGGGAGAGAATAAATCAGCTTCCAGCTGAAGAGGAAGTTGGGAGAAGACGTTGGAAATGGATAAGACATACATTACGCAAATCATCAAACTGCATCCCGAGGCAAGCCCTAACTTGGGATCCTGAAGGGGAGTGGAAAGGAGGAAGTTCAAAGAACACATTACGTCGGGAAATAGAATCAGATATGAAAAGGATGAATAATAAGTGGAAGGAGCTAGAAATGATTGTCCAGGACAGGGTTGGATGGAGAATGCTGGTGGTTGGCTTGTGCTCCTTCACGAGAAGTAACAGGCGTCAGTAAGTAAGTAAGCTAGTAACTGCTGAGTGGCGTTTATGGAATATATATTGAATAAGTACAATTTGATTGTATGTTTAGGGACTCTTTGGCTGGATGTACCTTCATCCTACAATTGATGTCGACTCCGGAACTCCAACCCAGTACAGTACTATTCGCTTCAAACGTCATCACGATATCCACTTAGTTACTGATTCCAGGTGGTAACTAGTTTATGTAGTAGAGTGAAGTTTACACTAATTTTTGTACTGTTTATTTGAATCTTTCCATTGATGTTTAGGGCTGCAAATGACTTAAGGCAATACCGGGGCAATCTTTACAGGATGCACGTATACCAATAAGAAACTGATTAATTGCAGTCCTAAACATGAAGTGATAAGTTGCAAACAACCAAATACAAACATGACTTGATGATTAATAATAATAATAAAGATTGCAGTAATTCAATAGTTGAGATCATGAGTAAATTGAAGTTAGACCACCATGGAAAAACTAGAAGCACTGGAAGGCCGTTTCATCCTATTGTGGGACTCCTCAGTGGCAGTGCGCATCCACGATTCCGCCTCGCGAGATTCGAACCCATGACCCATCAGTTCCACGCATGAGCGACTAACTACTAGACCACTCAGGCGGCCGACACCCAACGTGTTCGAATCCCGCGAGCGAGATCGTGGATAGGCACTGCCACTGAGGAGTCACACAATAGGACGAAACGGCGGTCCAGTGCTTCCAGGTTTTCCATTTTGGTCTAACTTCAGTCGGTTCATGATCTCAACTATTGAAATATTATTATTGTTATAGTGATGGAATTGGTGAAATTATTGTTAGTGAAGTAGAAATATGTACAATAATATCATCCTTTGAAAAATCATCAAAAACTAGAGAGCTCTTGATGGTTCTTTCATCCGTGGTAAAGATTTCTCAGTTGTGCATATTTTATATTGATCTTTCATATCTTGCAATGAATATGTCAGCGTTAACCTACCGAGCTGGAATTTTTAGCAGCATGAATCCATCGCCAGATTTAAACCAATATCAGAAGTGAGACATCTATCGTCGATAGTGTCAATCAGTCTTCATATTGATTAGAATTAGAAATATAAATCATTAAATTGGAAGTCAGTGTTATAAAGGTACTGCACTCAGCATGAGATCTCAAGATCCTTGGCTTAATCTGATATCGTTTGATAAGTGAATAGTTTTAAGGCGATTCATACTAAAACAAAATAACTATCCCGTGCTTTCAGTTGATCTTAGAGATAAAGCTAAACTAGTGATAGGCTGAGTAAATCTAGACGTATCAAATTCCAAAACCCACATGCTATCTCGAGGCCAAACGATACTTGAGAGATGACAAAAATGGCTAGCTATTGAGTGATTTTGAGTCTACGATTAGAGTCATAAACTACATGCTCTAGTATGTGTCGGAAAAAACTTCTCCTGGAGCCCTTCAGTGTTGCGGTTGGTTCCAAGACCGGATAAAGGAGGAGGGTTGGATGTGGGATTAGCAACCTCACCTCGTAAAGACGAACCTTGGTAGAAAAGTCTGGCTATTTAAACTCTGCCCTTGAAGTTAAAGGGTCTGCATTTGAGAGAGTTATGGCGCATCATTGCAAAAGCCGAAATTCCTCGGAAGTCACGAGGTGATCCCCTTTCTGACAACCAGAACACAATTGAGGTAGGTGACATTAATGTCCGTATAATGTGGGAGGCCATTCAAACAACTGCGGGACTGAGAACATTGATCTGCTTGGAATCAGTGAAACCCATTGGACAGAATCCGAATAGAAAAGAAAACAAGTTTCGGGAGAAGTTCTCTTGTATTCTAGTCACGAAAAAGAAAGTGACTTGCACAAACAAGAAGTTGGACGGATGTCCTCCAAAAAAATACAGAAAGCTCTTAAAAAATGGGAATCTCATAGATCTAGGATCATCAAAGCATCCTTCAAAACGAAGATGAAAGGGATCACAATGAATGTCATCCAGTGCTATGTGCTTACCAGTGATAACAGTGCAGACATGAAAGATCATTTTTATGAGAGACTGCAGTCGATCATAGAGAA
This sequence comes from Schistosoma margrebowiei, assembly GCA_944470205.2. Taxonomy (NCBI): domain Eukaryota; kingdom Metazoa; phylum Platyhelminthes; class Trematoda; order Strigeidida; family Schistosomatidae; genus Schistosoma; species Schistosoma margrebowiei. The sequence goes on from OX104024.1 coordinate 4,675,423, forward strand.
GTACCCACCAAAGGTCCTAACCATCCTGATGAGAAACCTAAATACCGAATTCAGGATGGACAACACCAGGTATGGCGACATCATGGGATGACATAGACCGGGATAAATGAATGAAAAGTTGCCAGATTTGCAAATATATATGATTTTATCATAATGGTTGTTTATTTTATTTTATTTGAGCACATAAATTTTGGTACAAAGAGGCACCGAATACATATGCGCCACACAAGTCACTTGATTTGTGTGTAGGGTATGATACTTCCCGGGCGCTCAAACCGAAGCAGGTGGTTTTATTAGGGGGTCACACGCGGAGCCTTCTAACTAAAGGTCCGATCCACAAGGCGGTGGAGCAACATCAGAAGATGCAGTCCCATGGTAGACGGTGACCAGTAATCGGTCCATGTGCCATTTGTTCCATCAGGATTCTGGAGCCTATGTGCACCATTGCTTTGGGATCAGGATTTTCTAACTCCCCTAGGTGGATCAGTGAGTAGGACTTCTCTGGTAATGGTTGCATACGCGTTACCGTATGACGGCATTTCGAGAGGGAGAGCAGACCCTACCAACCCTCGGCCGTACCAGAGCATTTGGGGGCAAACATATACACAAAGCTACATGGACTTCACCAGTCCACAGACGTCAGAAGGACAAACATATATACATACTTATGATTTGTGCATAATTTATTCGGTTTATCACTTAAAGCTTCTTAGTCATCTCTCTGTCTTCTTATTCTTATTGATGATTGATTAGGTATGTTAAGAAATATATTTGTCTATATCAGAATTGGACAACTTCAAAATCAATTTAGTATCACTATCGACCTTTTCAATTCAACTATTTGCACAAATGATACTTAAACTCTCCTTGTATTCAACATAGAAAGTTTGATGTTTGAACTTCACATTCAGGATCATTGATGTGAACTGTTAAAGTTCATCTCATACTAGGACGAAATGATCATTTAATGGTCTTATGAATTCAACTATTACATTTTTAGAGTATTTACTCAAATGTTTACTCAAAACATCGAATCAACTCAATTGAAGATAAATCATGTCAATCATTTATATTCATTAACATATTATAGATATACATAGATATGACACGCAAAACCAAAAGAATAAACAGATATAGTTCGATGTAGAAGAAGTCGGTAATAATCATTATGTAATAGAATTGTTTACATGAATATCAGTTCGTCTGTTGTTTCCAAGTATATACATAACTATGTTAAACTAAATGTTTGTGTGTGTGTGCATGTGCATGTGTACGAGTGTGCGTGCGTGTGTGTGTTCAGGATGGTGATTGATTCTTGTGACAATGGATATATACTACTTAATAGTATTAAATAGAAAGAAAAGAAAAAAAACTTATGAAAATAGAAGAAAAGAAAAGAGAAAAATTTGAAGAAAAAAGAAAAAAACTTAATGAAATACATGAATTCTTCTTATGATTATACAAGTTTAAATGATAATAGTTAAACTTTAGTATAATGTAACAAATAAAAGAGTAGAGATTTCCTGTCATGTTTTTTATTCTTTCTGTTTTTCTTCTTCCTTGTTTTTCTTTTTCTTTTTCTTCTTTTAAAAATCACTCCAGATAATAAACTTATATTAAGTAATAAATAATAACTATTTATGCATGATTTGAATTCTTATATTCATGATTAATACAAGAAGCAATTATCTATACAAATACATATATATATCTCCCCTTTCCGGTAATCTAATGTTACATAGAAAAGAGTAAACGTTCATTGAATACCAAAAGTGGATAACAGAAATAAATGAATAAGTAAAAAAAATAAAATAAAATGAATAAACATAATCATGCATATAGTGAGTATATCAAGGAGGAGGAGGAGGGGGGGTAGTCATTGTGTTTACGACCAGAGCAAGCGAGCGAGCGAGAGAGAGTGTGGGGGGGGGGAAATAGTGGAAAAACAACACAATCAAGCATACTTATGATGATGAAATATAAAAGTGTATTATGCATCATATTTGTCAATCATTCTAACAACAACAACAACGATATTTTTAAAAAATTCATTATCATGTTTCACTTTTTTTTCCCCATTTCTTTATCTCAACAACAACGACAACAACGAATAAATTAATGATAAGTGATTTTGAAGAAATAAAGAAGAAGAAAAACTTTTTTCGTGTTTTTTTCTCTTAAGTGAAACATAAAATCAGCAGTTTAGATCATGAGTCAAATAAAGCTAGACCAACATGGAAAACCTGGAAGCACTGGACGGCCGTTTCGTCCTAGTATGGGACTCCTCAGCAGTGCGCATTCACAATTCGAACCCAGGACTTATCAGTCTCGCACCAGGCGCTTAACCAACTGAATATTGAGACCAGAAAAAAAAGAGAAAATACAAAAGGTGAAACGAATGAATTTACGATTATTTCAATTTGATGTAATTGAATGTTATGACGAGTTCACCTTACTCGGTAATCGAGACAACGGTCAATGATACAGTAAAACGATAGGCTATTCTAATCCGTTATCCCTGGCCTTGCTTACTAGATCAAGAAGTCTTGATGAGGTGTAGAGATTGTATTCTATAAGCATCCAGAAAATACGAAGTCAATAAGTACACAAATCAAGTTTATTTATACAATGATAGAAACGCTCTTGCTTACTTACTTACTGACGCCTGTTACTTCTTGTGAAGGAGCATAAGCCAACCACCAGCATTCTCCATCCAACCCTGTCCTGGACATTCATTTCCAGCTCCTTCCACTTATTATTCATCCTTTTCATATCTGATTCTATTTCCCGACGTAATGTGTTCTTTGTACTTCCTCCTTTCCACTCCCCTTCAGGATCCCAAGTTAGGGCTTGCCTCGTGATGCAGTTTGATGATTTGCGTAATGTATGTCTTATCCATTTCCAACGTCTTCTCCTAATTTCCTCTTCAGCTGGAAGCTGATTTGTTCTCTCCCAGAGAATGCTGATACTGATGGTATCCGACCAATGGATGTTGAGTATCTTGGATAGACAACTATTTATAAATACTTGTACCTTCTTGCTGATGGTTGTAGTAGTTCTCCAAATTTGAGCTCCGTACAGTAGAACTGATTGTGTTGACGTTCGTATTGAAGATTCTGACTTTGATATTGTCTTGCAGACAGTTGCTTTCAGTGCCATGTGTGGTTCAATTGTAGGAATTCGGTCCATGCTTTGCCAATCCTCGCCTCTACGTCTGCATCTGATCCTCCTTGTTCATCGATGATGCTTCCCATTTATGTGAAGGATTCTACATCTTCCAGAGTTTCGCCATCAAGTGTGATTGGATCGTTGTTCTCCATGTTGTATTTGAGGACCTTTGTTTCCTCCTTTTGTATGTTGAGGCCTACTGATGCAGGGACTGTTGCTACATTGGCTGTCTTAATCTGCATTTTTTCGTGTGTATGCGATAGGACGGCTCTTGGGAGAGCCACAAATTTGCGAACTGAGAAAATTCATCCAACAATGACAGTCATGGATTTCTGAGTGGGATATGTAAGCTGTACGTCAACTAAGTGTCTCTTGCCACGAAAACATAAAATTCAAATTCTTAGAATAAAATTACAAAATTAGGAACTTTTCCAAGTGAGTTCTGGGGATCTAACATCCTCAACTTAATTATCAATAAATAAAACAGAACGATTTTCTTTTGTTGCTGTAGAGTCATGTTGATTTTATGTTTGAATTCTGTACAAAATTATTGAGATAGTGGAGAAGCTTTTTAGCTAAGATGGTAGTTGAAAATAGTCAACAGCAAACCCTGGATCTAGGTTTCATGCTACTTGCCACTCATCATCAAGGTGTACTTGTAATCTTGAGGGGACTAATATTTCTCTGACAGATTCGACCACGTTTCACCCATCGTCACAGTCAGAGACGTTAACACTAAGATTTTCGGGGTCCGCGAATAGCCTCTTTTAGGACTGTGACGTATTAACAATTAATTGATCACTATTCAGTGATCAATGTTATATATGTCAGATCCGTCTTAGCGCAGATAGAATCCTATCGACCAAAGATTTGTAGGTCAAGTAGATGGATGATTTTGATAGAGTTTTGTTCTTTGAGCTGGATGGTTTTGTCGTGTAGCTTTTATCGTTCTTCTGAACGACATCATCAGAACAATCTTTAGATGAAAGTTCAGAAGAATGATGAAAGCTCCATATTCAAACCATCCATCTCAGAGAATAAATCTCTATCAGAAAAGTACAAAATTATTATTTAATTTAAGTAAAAATTTTCCAAGTATCCAGTTACAATTCATAGAGGGTTTGTGGAGATTGTTTGACTTTATAATGATCATGCACTGATCTTTGTTGAATATTTAAATAGTGCTAGAATGTACTGAGCAGTGGTTTTTTTCTAGTATGGAATTCTTTAGAAACACGCACTCGAGACTCTACTTATGGTCATAGATAGGAACTCTAGGCTACTTGTCGAGCGCATAAATAATTTTTAGTGGGAAGCGGCGATCAGTCAAATCTAACCATATTTCATGTGAGACAGTTATTCATTTCATGAATTGATCAAAGTTAGGAATGTATACCAATGAATGTTGACTCACTAGTCTAGAGGCTAGACATCCACTTACGAGATCTGAAGACCTTAGGCTTGATCCCAGGTGGGCTCGTGATAAGTCTCACGCTACGATTAAACGGATATTCCGAGCTATCAGGTTTTAGATTGTCGTCAAATTAAGGTTGGTTCATGGTTCCTATCATATTCAACAATCTCCATAACCTTCAAACAGCTAATAGTGGTAGATTCTACAGGTTTCCTAATCAGAAAACACTAATCTTTGAATGAAATGAAATTGGAAAGCAGACTATAACTTCCTGATAACATTGAATAAACATCATATTGTATCAACAATCAACTAATTTTACGAATATAACCCAATAAAATTCAATTTAACCAATGTATACTTTTCTAATATGAACACCATGTATTTATCATTATACAAATCAACTCAGTGAAGACAATGGTAGATATGTTGCTCAATTTCGTGGATTGGTTGAAGTTAGATATTAACACCGTTGGATGCTGGCCAGCTCAGTGGTCTAGTGGTTAAGCGCCTGCACGCGAAACTGATAGTTCCTGGGTTCGAATGTCGCTGGAGGCGGGATCGCGGATGCGTACTGTTGAGGAATCCCACAATAGGATGAAATGGCCATCCAGTTCTTCCAGGTTTTCCACGGTGGTCTAAATTCAATTGACTCATGATCTCAACCATTGAAAATCAGAAATGTTACACACTACTGAAATGTCATCATAAATAAACGAATGAATTAATATATTTGATATTTGATAAATTAAATACAAATATGGGAATTTGTTTTCGGGAGGGGGAGGGGAAGTAAATTATCAAATGAATACATTCTGTTTTAGATTGTTATCACAGCATTTTTTATGCATAAATGGGTGTACTGATTTAGACCACCCAATCAGTATTTTTATTATTATACACCTTTGAGATTTTTTTTGGTTAGTCCCATGTTTTTCAATGTACTGCAACTAATCTCTCTCTTCGTTAGTTACTAGGAGCAAACAATTTGTGCTTATTCATTCCTTTTTTCTTCTTGACGATAATTGAGTGGAAGAGAGGTGGAAAGTAGCATTAGATAAAATAAGAAATGTCAGCATCCCAAAAAACGACAGTCGTGTGTTTGTGTGTGTGTGTTTTGACCCAAGTTTTTTCCCCATCTTATAAATATGATAAACATAATTAAGTAATATATGTTTTGATAACATGTTGGTTTCTCGTTCTTTTTTTTCATGCTAAACAAGTTCAATATAATCGAGGATCACAAAAGAGGATAACGGACAATAACTGACTAAGTAATTCGTCAATTATATCTAATATACATGTCAAACATGTTTATTAGTTGGTGGCTTACATTGAAATCCAGAATGCGCATCTCGTCCTATATGGGACACTTCGGCTGAATGTACCTGTATCCCAAAGTTGTTATCCACTTCGGAACTTGAACACAATACAGTACCGTTCACTTCAAACACCATCACGTTATCTGCTTATCTACTGGGTCTTGTTAGCCATTTGTATGTGCAATAGGGTGTTTATTGTTGTCCTAAAAACCGATTCTTATGTCTATCGTAAATTAATTAGGGGAATTGTTGTAAGATGGAGTTAAGAAACTTAAAGACCTGTATATATCACTTAATGATACAACTGTAGGCATTATATCTGAGCTGACGTCATGTAAGATAAATATATATTTAAACTATTCCATCATTGATTAGTAACCGATATAATTTTCTCAAAGATTTCATACTGATATAGCAACGTAGCTATTACTTTCACGAACAATTCAAACGTCATATCTAACACTGATGTGTTGGATAGTTAGGTAGATGTGTGGATAGATAGATAGATAGAAATGTCTTTACTTTGTGTATTTAATTACAACTGCCCTGAACGTGATGAGACTATCTATTTAGTAATGTATAGTTAAGTGCGACCTACTAGGTAAAACATGACAGACATATAAGCCTCCATTTGTTGACTTGCTTAGAATATATATTAAGCAAGTCTCGATGTATAACGATGGTCAACATTAGACCGCCTTGAAAAAAGGAGGAGATGAAAAGATCATGGAACTATATAAGCCTTTTCATTCGCTGACTATCAGTTTGATCTTTGTTGATAGGTGAAGATTTTATGGTTGAGACCCTAGCAATAATCCTAAATAACATATCTATATAATTTCTTAGAGATCAGTTACAAATGGCATCCAAGTATTCATTCTCTTTCTTGATCTGAACGAAGAATTAAATTTCCTGTTTTTCCATTCTGTATTACATTTCTTATATCTACATTTTCATTTGATTCTATACTTTACCCTCACTCACTCACTCACTCACTCACTCACTCACTCACTCACTCACTCACTCACTCACTCACTCACTCACTCACTCACTCACTCACTCACTCACTCACTCACTCACTCACTCACTCACTCACTCACTCACTCACTCACTCACTCACTCACTCACTCACTCACTCACTCACTCACTCACTCACTCACTCACTCACTCACTCACTCATTCACTCACTCACTCACTCACTCTCTCATTGTGCTGATGTAATCATATAGAAGGTTTTCCTTTCATTATTGATTGACTAACTGACTACTTTTAAACATTTTTAAAAGAAAGAAGGGAAACAATATACTACTTATTAAATCTTCTTCTTCTAATCATTATTTATTAAGCTTTCATGATAATTAAAATAAATCTGGATTAGGCAACCATGTGTATCAATGCGTATAATCAAAGTCTATTTCATTAATCTATGCATTGTAATGATTATTTGAATATAAATAGTAAATACAGAATACAATTATAATAAATAACACTATGACTACGATTATCTATATAATCGGATTATCATTATCATCATCATCATGAGCAGCAGCAGAAACAGCAGCAGCAACAGCAGTAGCAGCAACAGCAACAGAAGCATCACTGCCCAACTTGGCTTTGTAAATGGTTTATCATGTTTCTTTTATTTTCTCTTCTTCCCATGTACGTTACTTGTTAGCGATGTTGTTGTTGTTGTTGTTGATTGTCATTATCTCTGTTTGTATTCAGTAACTTTCTACAAAGGACATAAGAGGTAAACAAGATTTATGTGCATAGGGGGTTAATAATAATAATATGGTCGGATATAATGTATCCATTTGAACAGCTTTCCACAAGAAAGATAATCCGAGTTTTAAATTAGGCTTTTTAATAAAATATGTACTGAATAATAATAAAAATAATAAATAATTAGTAAATAGGTAAATAAAATACATAACCAGTTACATAAGTTAATGTGAATAGTTGAGAGTATGAGTCAATTGAAATTAGATCACCATGGAAAACCCGAAAGTACAGAATGGCCATTTCGTCCTATTATGATCTAGAGGTTAAGCGCCAGCGAGGCGGGACTACAGATACACACTGCTGAGGAGTCTCACATTAACGTGAAACGACCATCCAATTCTTTCAGGTTTTCTATGATGATCTGGCTTCAATTGATTCATAATCTCAAGTACTGAATTTACTATAATATCAGCAAAAACCTCTTCTGATACTAAACAATATATGTTCACTAGTAACTGACTTCAAGAGGTATTTCTTTGGAGTTCTAATGAGAAGCAGTGACCAGTGGAGTTCAACCGGGTCAGTTGTGAGATAGTAACTGACTGAAGACGATGATGGATATTTCGCTCAATTTTGTTCACGCGCAAGACCGATACATCCTGAGTTCGAACCGTACGAGGCGGGGTCATGGATGCGCACTGCTGAGGAGTCGCACAATAAGACGAAACAGCCGTCCAGTGCTTTCTGGTTTTCCATGGTTTTCTAGCTTCAGCTGACTCACGATCTCAACTGTTGAAATATATTCTCAATCATTCACTTGATTCAGTCATGACATCAATCAAAAACCCAGCTATCTATACAACTCTATATGGATAATTATCATATGCTCATTAGTGACTAGTTTTAAGATGTATTTCATGGAGTTCTAGTGAGAAACCGTGATCAGTGAAGTTCAACCGGGTCTCATGTTAGATACTAACTCACTGAAGACAATGGTAGATGTGTTGCTCAATTTCATGGATTAGTTGAAGTTAGACATTACCACTGTTGGATGTCGACCACCTCAGTGATCTAGTGGTTAAGCGCTCGCTCACGAGATTCATAGGTCCTAAGTTCGAAATTCGCGTGGCGGGATCATGAGTACGCACTGCTGAGGAGTCCCATAATAGGACGAAATATTCGTCTAATGCTTCCAGGTTTTTCCATGATGATCTAGTTTTAGCTGACTCATGAATTTAACTGTTAAATTACTAAAATCTCCACTAAACTCCTTTCTGATAATAATCCTAATGTGCTAAATGATGACTGGCTTCAAGATGGATTTCATGGAGTTCTCGTGAGAAACCGTGATCAATGGAGTTCAGCCATGTCTGTTGTGAGACAATTACTCATTGAAGACAATAGTGGATTGGTTGAAGTTAGACATTATTAACATCATCGGATGTTGTTTCAGTGATCTAGAGGTTAAGCGTTCGTATGTGAGACGGACTGCACTATATTGGAGTACCTTTAGTGTGGGATCATGATTGTACACTAATGAGAAGTCCCATAATGGAATGAAACAACCGTCCAGTTCTTTAAGGTTTCCAATGGTGATCTAACATTGATCCATTCATGATATCAATCAAAACGTGAAAGGATAAATAGAACAAAATGGATTGATATTATAATTAGGTTGTATGTGTCGCAGATTGATTCTAATTGAAGTACTGTTAAAAGCTATAGGACACTGGACAATTGTTTTATCCTAGTATTAGACTATTCAGTAGTGCTTGTTAACGACGTTTATAGGGATCGAATCTAGGGCCATCCAGTCATTTAATAAATACTTCACCTTTAAATTACTCAATTGGTATCTAAATAGTTTATAATGATCATCAATACCATTGATGACAGCTGTCTCACTCTCGAAATGTCTGAACCCCACCAGTTACAAATTCTCACCTGAATGTCAGGAATTTCTTGTAATAAATTATTTATAAGTTGATTATTATAGTCTAGTTGAATAAGTTTTGTAGAGATGAGTTTCATTTGTAGGTTTTATTCATCATAGGTTTATTATTATTTCCAAATTTACTCCATAAAAACCTTTTGAAGATGTGCAAATATGAATAGTGACTAACAGTGGAATTCAAGTAGCGCGTTTCCTTTTTGTTTGGGACTCGTCAGCTGAATGACCTGCATCCCACACTTGATATTCACCCTGAGTCTCAAACTCAGCACCGTTCGCTTCACACGCTAGCGTGTTATCCAATTACCTGATGAGTCTTGATCAATTGCAGTCCTAAAACATTGTATATATTCAACTGATCTAGTGATTCAATTCAAGGAATTTCAAGAATCATCATAAACTTGTTGTTATTCAATTATTTGCATTTCCTACCCCAATCAATTCATCATATTGTATGATCACAATCTATTCACATTTAGTAATAGCTATTCAACTACCGACATGAATAAAAACCACAAGTTACGACTTTATGTTACCAGAGCTACGTGAAGTTTTCTCCAAGTTTGGGTGTGGTGTATGCTACTAATGTTGACAGATATAAGTAGTATGTATCATCACTCAAATGTGGGATGCTTGGAGGCAAAGGGTTAAGAAGATTGAATAATAGAGAACGAAAACAGAGAATAGTTGCCGTGGTAACGAAAGAACAATCAAATTTGAGATCATTGTATGGTATTTACTGTATGTTTCTCAGATTTTACTAAGATGTTCTGTCATTTTGTGTGCCAATACATTGGATTGTCTCCACTTATATTCTCGTTTAGTACATCAAGACCTCCGGTCTCGCACATACGCTTAATCTCTTGACTATTGAGTCAACATCTAATGGTGATCTTGCGGAAAACTTCATTCACTATCAGAAGTGTTTTAATTGTTATATTTATTGTTAGAAATAAGAATATCAAAACGTTGGAAGTTGTTTTGCCTGGACCTTAGTTTGTATATTGTTTATTTATGATTATTAAATGTTGTTGATTTGTGGTCATTTCATGTATGTTATCTTTATTTTAAGCATTATATATTGATTGATTTATTTAAACACATAAACATTGGTACAAGGAGGCACCAAATATATATGCGCCACACTAATCTCATTCGATATGTGTGAGGGCTGTGATACTGCCCGGGTGCCCAAACCGAAGCAGGTGGTTATCTTAGGGAGCCACACTCCTAGCCTTTGACCTAAAGGTCTAACCCACAAGGTAGTGGAGTATCGTGAGGAGATGCAGTCCCATGGTAACCGGTGACCAAAAATTGGTTCACATGCCATTTGTTCCCTCAGGATACTGGAGCCCATGTGCACCATTGGTTTGGAATCCGGTTAAAGTGTCGGACATTCGCCTTTCGTCCTCTCAACTTCGTAAACAACACCCGTGGTGCGAGAAGGCAGTGAGTAGGACTTTCCTGGCAGAGGCTGTATACGCGTGACCGTGTGAGAGTATTTCGAGAGAGAGGGCGGGTTCACCCCACTCTCGGCCATACCAGGGCATTTGGGGGCCATTTTAAGCACTCATTTTATTTGTTAACTAATATGATGTATAAGGCGATCTCCTGGAATATCTAAGCTATCTGTTCCCTACTATCTGTATATTTCAACATGTTATCTGTTTCCTTGTTTGTTTTAACAGATCATCATGCCTATTAGTCTCATAAACGATTCAAGTGCATTTGTGAAATCTTTACGATCATTCACTGCGCAAATCACAAAAGAGTTCAATCAGAGACATTGTAGTTATTGGCAATAATCAGTGAAAAGAATGTACATTATGTAGATGTTTATTGAATGAACTGATAATATCTAACTGCCGATCATTCAATATGTTATTGTCACGATCGATCAAGAAATAAGAAATGGAAAACATGTTGAAAAACTTGGTGTTGAGAGTTCTATATTTTACCGCTAATACTACTGTAGTGAACAGAACACGGGTGGGGACAATCGAATGTATTTGACACAAGGTTACAGAGCTTGTTAATAAAATCTAACAATCAAATAGTAAATTGTGAAATGTCCATCAGTTGTCTCATAATGACTCAGACTTCATTGTTCTTGTATTTTCATACAAATTGCATTCTGTTTCGATTCTTTACTGTTCGATTCTCTTGTCTCTCTGCTGTCAGACCTTCTGTTCATGACTAACATCATTTACTACTTATGTCAATATAAGTAGCACACACCATACTACTAGTAATACTACTACTACTACTACTACTATTACTAGTAATAAAAATAAATCTTTTTATTATTCATAAATTATACTTAATTATCTATAAAACTGTCATTCAGTTTTATATTAAAAATGTCCCAGTTCTATACATAATAAGATTTATTATTTATCATGTTTTATGGTCCCATATTTTATGTATTAAATAGAATGAATTACTTATTTCTATTAACACAAAGAATACAAGGTGATTGAACTGGATGACCGTTTATTCCTAGTATGGAACTCCTCAGCTGTAATTGAAGGCTTAAAAATAAGTTTAAATATTCTGTAGGTAGTCAGTTGTTAATGTATACGGTGACCTTAGAAGAGAACTGACATTTATTCTGTGTATACAAATGTATAACACTGAGTAAAGATGATCGTTGATGGTGATTGACAGGAAATCTTAAACTTATGTTTCTTACAGTAGTACTCTTTAGCAAAGTGTACCTGTAATCTTGATGGAACTGATGCCTCCTGCTGAATGGTATCCTGTATCACACAGCTTCGCAGTTAGAGCTGTCTGGGTCGCTAGCGACATCCTATAGAACTAAGATATATGTATAAATTTATTGCTCACTAGGTAGTGATGAATATTATGTATGCTAGGTCTTTGTTAGTGCAAATCGAATTCTATCGATCGAGTTGACTATGAAGCTGTGAGACACGGAATTTAATCAGACAAGAAGCATTGGTTTCCTCCAAGATTAGAAATACACCTTTCTGAAGAGTGCTAGACAGTAAGAAAAATACATCCAACGTTTCTTGTCGACTGCATCCAACCAACATCTCCTACTTCAATACAGTGCATGGGATGTTGAATCACCTAAACTACTAGTCATATTGCGATTTGATTGATAGAATTCGATCTGCAATAATATGGACCTGACATATATGACGTTGGCCACTACCCAGTGATCAATCAATCATAAACATTGAGTAAAAGAATTTAGAATATTTTATTTTAAACTATGTTCAAATAGTTATTTAAATATACAACTCCCACGCCCAGTGATCATATAACAGCTTGATCGACTTAATTCCATCATAAACTTTGTCGTTAAAGGTAATATAATACCTGTTAGTAATAAGTGATCAACTAGTGTGTAAACATGATTTATATTGTACTATGTCAGTCACTGACTCAATAACTCAGTCTTACATTATGCAGTTGGGTAATTTGGGTTCGAATCCCACAGGGAGCATCAATGTCCTCAAGATTTCCATTAAATCTAGTTGAGGAATTTCAATCAATACAAAATCTAAGTCATACATGGTTCTCTCATGATTATTCACATTCATTACAGAAATCATCAAACTACATCACGAAGCAAGCCCTAACTTGGAATCCTGAAGGGAAGTGGAAAAGATTAAGGCTAAAGCGCACATTACGTCGGGAAATAGAAGCAGATATGAAAAAGATGAATAACAACTGGAAACAATTGGAAAGAATTGCCCATGACAGGGTTGGATGGAGAATGCTGGTGAGCGGTCTATGTTCCTCCACGAGGAGAAAAAGGCGTAAGTAAGTAATTATGTCTCCTCTCAATGAAAAGTAGGAACATCAACAACATAATAGAGAAAAGATTGGTCGAAAAAACCCGATTAGTAAAAACAATGTGTGTGTCCTGGACACCATAGGTAACTCCTATTTGAAATGATCTTTAAATTAATGAACAAAGTAGCACATATTTTATAATCTTATCACTGAAAAATTCATCATTCAAAGAGTTTCTTCTTTTAGCTATTTGAACATCAAGTTATGTCAGGAGGGGAGTTTTGTAAAGATTTTAGTAATTTAATAGTTGGATTCATGAGTCAATTGAAGATAGGCCACCATGGAAAACCTGGAAGCACTGGACGGCCGTTTCGTTCCAGTATAGGATTTCTCAGTATAGCACCTTTGGTCTCACATGCAAATGCTTGATTTCTAAAACTTTGAGCGGACATCCACCGGTGTTAATGATGTATATCTTCAGTTAATTCACGAAATTGCGCCACCGTCTACGATTGTCTTCAATGAGTATCTGCTTCACAATATACATGGTTGAACTCCACTGATCGTGGTTTCTCACTAAAACCTCATGAAATCCATCTTGAAGTTAGTCACTAGTGAGCACATAATGATTATTATCAGAAGGGGTTTTGTGGAGATTTTACTAATTTAATAGTTGAATTCATGAATTAATTAAAGCTAGACATTAATACCATTGAATGTCAATTCAGTAGTCTAGAGGTTCATGCGTGAGAGACCAACAAGTCCTGGGTTCGAATCCCACGATCAAGATGGTGGATGCATACTGCTGAAGAGTCCAGTACTAGGACGAAACAGCCGTCCAGTGTTTCTAGGTTTTCCATGATGGTCTAGCTTTAATGAACTCATGAATTCAACTATTAAACAAGTGATATCATCTTAAGATTATATCATTGTACATTGGCCAAATGTTATCAACTATTATTATTGTATTATGTGTATTTCAGTAACCAACACGTACTTTTTCCCTCTTATGCCCAAAAAAAACAACAAAAGAAACGTGTTAAGTTTATTATTGTTTTATTATATATTTACATTGAAATAGAATGTAAACACGTTACACTCCCGCCCCCCCTCCCTCATACTTACAAACAAATAAATAAAACGGGGGGGGGGGAATAGAGTAAAAGAAAATGGCTAGATGAAATAAAATTATAAAGAATAAAGGATTATACATCTTTATTTCCAAAAAAAGAGTTTATCAATGATGAATCCTTTGTTATGGAATATTGAACGTGATATAATTCAATGGGTTAAATATTTATTTAATTAGAATGAATGCAAAAGATGGAAGAAGAACAAAGGGGGAAGAAGAAGAAGGGGAAGGTAAACAAATGTTTAAAGTATGGATAGTAAATAGACCGCTATTATAAATAACTGATTGTGTAATATGTAAATGAAGAATTTAGATAATGCTTAGTCGCTTACACCTATTACTCATCATAGAAGAGAATAGGTCGCCCCCACCCATAAGGATTCTCTATCGAACTCTGTTCTGAGCAATCTTTTCCAGTTGTTTCCAGATGTTATCATCTTTTTCATGTCTGCTTTTAATTCGCAATTCAGTATGTTCTTTGATTTTGAACTTTTTTGTTTCCGTTTACGATTCCAAGTTGGTGCTTGTCTTATGATGCAGTTTGATGATTTCCTCAATGTATGTCCTAACTATTTCTAACATCTTTTCTTAATTTCTTCTACAGTTTGAATAATCCCATTGTTAAGATTTAAAAAAGATATCTTCCTTCAGGAATAAGATTCTAGATTTCTGTTTCATATAGTGTTTTGAAAATTTATTAATAGGAAAGTTCTATGTTTTGGTAAAACAACTGTCAATTTCTTCTTAATATCGTAATTGATGTCAGTGCAATGATGTGAATCAACTTCAAATTGACCAATTTCCACAAATCCCTTATCTTACGGAAACTCCAATTAGTTCATATCAGTCAGTCAGTCAGCTACAACGTAGAACCAGGCACATATGTGCATCGGTTCAAGTTGCCACACCACATGAGCACAACAAGATGAACACCGAATTCGTAGAAGCAATTAATTCAGTGGTGGTAATATATGAAAGAAAGATTGCATATAAGGATATAGTACAGGAAGAAATAATTAGTTGATGCAAAGAAAAAAATGAAGCGATTTCAATCTCATGGTACAAAGGAAGACAAAGTGTGTATACACCTACGCCACTATGATCGATTCTGATCCATGTCACACACAGTCTCCAAACATTGGTCACGATAGTCACGCTATGCGCGTCGTGATAGTCGGTGTACAGGCGTACATAACACGTAACCCAACTATCTCAGTCGATGAAGAATTACAACCTCATCAACTACATATGCGCCACACAAATCTCATTTGGTATGTGTTAGGGCTGTGATACCGTCCGGGTGCCCAGACCGAAGCAGGTGGTTTTCTTAGGGGGCCACAACCGGAGCCTTCGACCAAAAGGTCTGATCCACAAGGCAGTGGAACAATGTCAGGAGATGCAGTTCCATGGTAGCCGGTGACCAACACTAGGTTCACACGCCATTTGTTCCCTTAGGATCATGGAGCCCATGTGCACCATTGGTGTGGAATCAGGGTTTTCTGATTCCCTTAGGTGAATCCTCCGCGTCCACCAACCCGGTTAAAGCGTCGGACGTTCACCTTACATCCTCTCAATTTCGTAAACAACACCTCCACCACGAGAAGGCAGTGAGTAGGACTTTCCTGGCAGAGGCTACATACGCGTGGCCACTTGAGAGCATTTGGAGAGGGAGAGCAGACTCTCCCTACTCTCGGCCGTACCAGGGCATTTGGGGGCAAAAGTCACACGAATGGAACATAATCTCAATTTGAAGTGATTGAGAACACACTACCTGTAGGGAGGAGAAATAGCCTTATTTTCTAAGGAGTTGATATCATTATCAACTCCTTAGAAAATAAGACTATTTCTTGACAAATCACATTCATCTGTCATTGGAGGGATTTTTATTTAGCACAATGTAGTTTATTCGTTTGACAACTATTCATTTGCCTGATTTACCATTTTCCCCTTCTGAAAAATAGATTCAGCTTAAAGCGTTGAGATGGACGCATATCAGATAGTTATTTCTTCTTAGTATATAACACTCACAATCTTACAACAGATCTAACTCAAGAGCTTCAGATCATAAGGTGAATATTTAACGTTTGGATCATTTCCGATTCCAGTCGTTAGTGTACACTACTGATTAGTTATATGTTAGAACAGAATTATTGTCTGGTTCTACTTGGTTATTATTACGTTGTAACTCATTTAATTCATTTTTCATATTTAGTTACCTAACTAACCACAATATTATATCTAGAATATTTCATTGTAAAACCTACAACTTCTGTTTTCATTCTATCAACTTTAACAGTAGTTTCCACGACCCTGTCCCGCGAAGTTCGAACCCATGACCGATCAGTCGCGGCTCGCTAGCAGTTAACCGCTAGACCACTGAGCCGGACGGCATCTAACGGTGTTAATATCTCACTTCAACTAATCCACGAAATTGAGCAACATATCTACCATTGTTTTCAGTGAGTGACTATCTCACAACCGACCTGGTTGAACTCCACTGATCACTGCTTCTCATTAGAACTCCGAAGAAATACCTCTTGAAGTCAGCCACTAGTGGGCATATATTGATTACTATCAGAAGGGGTTGTGGATGTGCACTGCTGAGGAGTCCCACAATAAGACGAAATGGCCGTCCAGTGCTTCCAGGTTTTCCATTGTGATCTAACTTCAATTGACTCATGATCCCAACTATTGAAATTACTCAAATCTCCACAAACCCCTTTCTGATATTTGACAGAAGTTACTGATCTCGCTGAGATGAATCATTATTTTTTTTTAATTTCAGATTTATCCAGTTGTATTTGTGTTATTTGTATGCATGTGTGTGTGCATGTATATGACAATGACATTTGCCAAATTTCACAGATAAATACATTATAGTTGTCTTATCTGTTGTAAGTTGTTCCCTACCACTATGAATGTTAAAAAAGAAAATTAGAATAGGGATATATAGTTGAAAATGAATGATTCTTATGGCCACCGCCAAAAGCACCATCACTGACTCCGTCATCCTCTTCATTATTATCATCATCATCGTCGTCATCCTTAGTAGGAATCCAAATAACCTGTGTAATTAATCAAGTTCAATATATGGTTAAGCATTGAATGATACCAAGCAATGATAATCAAAATCATTATCAATAGTACAATTTGACATTATCAATAAATGAAATAGAGAGAGAGTAGGGGGGAAATTCTGAGATTTACTGATTTACAAATATTAGGATAATAATTGTAGACCTACCTAATTTATCCGAGACTTTCTATTCCTGGAAAGAAAGAAAAAAATTGAGAAAAAAGAGGGCAACAAGAAAACTGGAATTATTTCCGAGACAAATTCAGTCAAATACAGGTCATTTGATTGTTTGTGATTTGTTACATTTATCTGTTATCTTCCATTTTATTTTAAATAAAGCAATATGCACATATTAACACTACTACTACTACTACTACTACTACTACTACTACTACTACTACTACTACTACTACTACTACTACTACTACTACTACTACTACTACTACTACTACTACTACTACTACTACTACTACTACTACTACTACTACTACTACTACTACTACTACTACTACTACCATCGCAGGTATTGTCTTTCATTATGTCAAAATGTTTCATTCATAAAACATAATTACTCCATAGAACATAGAAAACAGATGTGACAAATAGTTTTTAGAATGGTTGTCTTTTTTTCTTTTATTTTTCAATATGGTACGACATGTGCATAGTTTTTTTGTAATTAAATTAGTTTTGTTCATATGCACATGATTGAATGTGTATGTGTACATTTATGTGGGAGACCAAGAAAAAGAACAGGGTTAGACAACGGGAGAGAGAGAGAGAGAGAGGGAAGAAAGGTGTTGTGTATGGAGTTAAATTCTTCTAACAAGTTTTTTTTTCTTATTTTTATCTGATTAAAAAAGTAACAAAATCATTTAGGACTGAAAATTAAATTGATTGTTCTACGTTGACATGATTCATTTTAATAATGAAAACTGTCATGAATTCTTTATAAGCAAAGATGAATAGTGGCTACCAATGGAATTCAGTTTGAAGCGCGTTTTGTCCTATTTGGGATTAATTAGCTGGATATACCTACATCCAAGAGTTGGTGTTCACTCTTTGAACTCGAACTCAATACCCTTCGCTTCGAACGCCATCACATTATCCACTTAACTACTGAGTTCTGATATCCACCTGCTTGTGCAATGGGGTGAAGTTTAAGTTCACTTAGTATTATTAGTTTGAATCTTCCCATCGATATTTAGGACTGCAATCGATCAGTCTCTTGTTGGCATATATTCATCTTATGCACACTGCCTTGATATTACCGTAATTCAAAAGCATTTTAAGCAAAAATGGATAGTGGCTAGGAGTGGAATCCAGTTTGACGTACGTTTTGTCTTATTTGGGACTCATCAGCTGGATGTATATGCTGCCATTAATTCTGTTTAGGTTAGATTAAGGAGGCTGTAAATATAATTGAATTAAATCAAGATAATCATCTGAAGAGGTGAAAAAATAGAAACACTAAATAACTTTTATATCGTTATGTGGGTCTTTTCAGATACGTGGATCGTAAAATCTTTCATTCTTATAAAAAAACGAGTGGCGTTTTATGGAGATTTTACTAATTTAATAGTGATTTAACACTGCTTTTAGGTTTTCCATGGTGGTCTAGCTTGAAATGACTCATGAATTCAGCTATTAAATTATTAAAATCTCTATAAAACCCCTCTCTTTGATTATAATCATCCTGTACTCATTAGTAACTGTCTCTAAGATTTATTTCCTAAAGTTCTAATCAGAAGCACTGACCAGTGCAGTTAAACCGCATTTGTTGTGTGATAATAACTCACTGAAGACGATAGTGGACGGTAACGCAAGTTCGTGGATTCGTTGAAGTTAGACATCATCAACACTGTTGGATGTCGGCTCAGTGGTCGAAAAACTAAGCATTCGCGCATGAGACCGACGGTGCTATGTTCGAGTCCCTTTAGTTTGGGATTATGTATGCACACTAATGAGAAATCCCATGCTGGAACAAAACTAACATCTAGTTCTTCCAGGTTTTCCATGGTGGTCTATCTTCAATTGACTCATTTGTTTATTGGTGACTGTCTACGAGAAACCATAAAGTTTTAATGAAACCGGAAAAGTCAGTCATGTTGAAACTAAAGCATTTACCACTGATGAAATGAGTCCAGTATCATAAAATTGACTGAATTTAAACATATAAACTACTAGACACTAAAATCAATATCAAGTGAATTACTAGACACTAAGTCAGTGATTTTTATGTGATAAATTTGCGTTAACCCTGGGAAGTTCAATGTTATATTCTCAGAATAGTACTGTGTTAACAATCATGAGGAAACCGAAATTTGGAAATGGCAGTATGCTAGTTATTCAGGTTAAACATTAGGGTCATTATGGTTCCTGATATATCTCGACGAGAATAATGAATGGTAACTATCGGAATCTATTTATGGATCAATACAATACATACGTTTCCATTGTATAACGTGTTAAGTAGCTAAACTAATCATATTTGTGTACCTCTAATCATAAGCTTTATTTTGATCATTATTTTGACCGTCCTTGAGTTATGCCCTGTTTATTCATTACAGTCTCCCACATTCACAGCCACTTTTTGGCTAAACCTTGTACAAATGTTGTTTTTTATTTTATTGATACGATGTGGTCTGTCTGGTTTGCATATAAACCCCGTATGTTTGAAATACATGATTAATATTGTGGAGGCTGAGATTGGTGTTCTGGACTTAACAGGAAGGTAGGGCTAGGCGGGAAGCAGGACCGATAAGGACTTTAGACTGCTCGTACAGATTTATGAGTCATTTGTTCGGTCGATAAGTCACTGTTAACTAATTGGCGGTATCATTACATCATATATTGATGGGAGCACAAAGGTCACAAGTTATAAAAGTTCTGATCTCTAAGAGAAATTTAGTTCATTTAGGAATAAAGAAAGTTGTCTGTAAAGTGTTAACTAGCTGGGAACTTCATTTTATTGCTTCTTGTCAACTCTCTTCAATCGTCTGACATATATTAGAAATGTAAACCATTGGGTACTCACTTACTGATCTAAAGATTAAGAGCCTGTCTCGAAACTAGAAGGTATTGGGTTCGATCTCTGTGCACTGTCAAAAAGTCTTATGGGTTTTATGGAAACTTCAAATTATACAGTAATCTTCGAGCTGCAATATTTTTTTCAACTGTCAGTCCGTAACAGTAATCATACTCTAAGTGTGATGTGGATATACAGTTGACTTATCAGTGAATATTGACCAGTGTTGTGTTTGCTTAGTCTTTAGTGCTGACAGAATTCCATCGATCAATTTGAAATGTGGGCACTTGTCTAAGTGCTTTGTGATATGGCGAATTGCGTTTTCGTGTTTAGTGATTGGAAGTAATTGTGAGGGAATCCTGGATCACAATTTTGACAGTGTTGAAATTCGCCAGGAAGAATTACCTGTAATCTTGAGAGCACATGAAATCGGTCATCATACCTATGTCCTACCGAAGACCATTCGCTGCCTGAATAGCTCAATCGGAACATCTCAAACTGTAAAACTGGGATGAAATAGATTCGAATCTCACTGAAAGCATTAATTTCTTCAAGACTGTAGTTATACTTTGTTGATAAGTGTTAACTAAAACGAGAAGAGTCGATCTAATCCTATTGTTCGACAATGATTGAATACAACTGTGACAATGTTAAACAATTTCAAATCATATCATCCAATATCTCCAAGCATAGATTAGAACTATTCTTTGAGCTTCAATCAATGGATACTATTAATTAGTTATTCTAAAACCCATTATGAATATAACTATGTAATAGTTACCAACTAAAAAAAGCACTTATAGATCAATTATAATATTTTATTAACAGGTATGAAGTGTACTAGAATAAATATTATAGAAGATTATAATAGACTGATCACTAGATGGTGATCAATGTAACGTATGTCATGTACTTCTTAGTACAGGTCGAATGCTATCAATCAAGTTACAATGTGGTCACTACTCTAGATGACTCGACATTGCATGCCTTATAGTTAAAAAAAGATGGTAATTGAAGACAGTCGTCAACAGCAATCCCTAGTCCTAGGTTTCATGCTATTTGGCACCCGTCATCAAAATGTACCTGTAATCTTGAGGGGACTAATATTTCTCTGTTAGATTCGATCATGTGTCACCCAGCTGCACAGTCAGAGACGTTACCACTGAGCTTTTCCGGGACGCAAGTAACCTCTTGTAGGACTGAGACGTATTAACAATTGATTGATCACTATGCAGTGATCAATGTTATATATGTCAGATCCTTCTTAGTACAGACCGAATCCTATCAATCAAGTTACAATGTGGTCACTACTTTAGGTGACTCGATATTGTATGCCTTATAGTTAAGAAAAGATGGTAGTTAAAGGTAGTCATCAACAGCAAACCCTGGAACTAAATTTCGTGCTACTTGCCACTCATCATCAAGATGTACTTGTAATCTTAAAGGAGGGTTTATTTTGTATTTCACTTATAGTAATCATTACAATATTCATTACAATAATCATTACAATATTCATTCATTTAAAGTGTATTAATATTTCGATATCCAACGGTTAAGATCATTATTTAGTTGAAGCTAGACCACCATGAGAAACCTGGGATCACTGGACAGCCGTTTCGTCCTATTGTGGAATTCCTCATCAGTGAGCATCCATGACCTCGCCCCCCGCGAGACTCAAACCCGGGACCTACCGGTCCCGCGCGCGATCCCTTAACCACTAGATCACTGGGAGACATACCCACCATTGTCTTCATTGAGTTACTATCTCACAACAGACTCGTTTGAACTCCACTGGTCACTACTTCTCACTAGAACTTCAGGATATACCTCTTGAAGCCAGTCACCAGTGACCATATATCGATTACTATCAGAAGAGGTTGTACTTACAGGTTCTCTATGATGGTCTAGCTTCAACTGACTCATGATCTTAACCATTGAAATTACTATAGTATCCACAAAACCACTTCTGATATTTCAATATTCATTTAGAAATAATCAAATTTAATTAACCTACATTCAATGAGTTAGTTAATTAATTAATTAATTTACAAACTGGAGCAGATAAATGATTATCAACATTCCAATGAACCGTACAATGTATTACCTTCCCCCCCCTTTCCTCTTCAATTCTGTTCTGTTTTAATGAAATTTACTATGTACGTGAATAGGCAAATTATTCAAATTATGAAAACAAATATGTAGATTCACATTCAATATCTACATATGTAGCATATGAGATCGTAGATGAGGATAATCAATTTATATTTTGGTTAAAGATAAAAAACTATACAATTCATTTGGTGTTATTGTTTTACTTGTATCTTTTCATTGTTATTTAGGATTGAAAGTGATCAGTCTCATGTTGGCATATGTGAATCGTGTGCGGATTGCCTCGATATAGTCTTAAGTCATAAGTATTTTTAAGTAAAGATGGTTAGTGGCTAGTAGTGGAATCCAGTTCGACGTGCGTTTCATCCTATTCGGGACTTGTCAGCTGAATATCTGCATCTCATAATTAATATTCACTCTAGGTCTCGAACCCAGTACCGTTTGCTTCAAATGCCATCACGTTATCCACTTAGTTACTGAGTACTTATAGCCATCTGGTTGTGCAATGTTGTGAAGTTTAGATTTATTTGTTGTTGGAGTGAACATCAACTGAGAGATGCAAGTACATCTAGTTGACAGGTCCTAAATAGAACAAAACACGCGTCAAACTGGATTTCACTACTAGTCACCATCCATCTCTGCTTATATGGTTGTCAATCGTTTTATTAATTTCTTTAAATGAATGATCAAAATGTAGTTTTTAGTGATCAATATCTTCGATTCAGAAAAGGGTTTTGTGGATATTTAGTAGTTGAATTCATAAGTTAATTAAAGTTAAATCATAATGGAAAACCTGGAAACACTGGACGGCTGTTTTGTTTTAGTATTGAACTCTTCAGCAGTGCGTATCCACGACTTCGTTCGATTCAACTGTTTGTCATATTTGAATAAACCATCTTAGATTTTTACCCTTTATTTAGTTGAATTTCCTTTTGAAATGTTCTTTAAACTCATGATGATGATTATTATTTGTACTTACACAAATCCTTTTTTCATAGGATTTGGAATACTGACAATAATTCTATTGAACTAAAGATCAACAACTCCTAACACAATAATGGTATCATTCAATGTAACATTAGTTTATATAAATTATGTATAAATTCTACTGGAAATAAATGGATCCATTCTAAAATCTGTTATGATTGACTAATAGATTCATTCACTTACTTACTTACTTACGTCTTTTACCCCCCTCCCAATGTAATATAGGCCGCCAACGAGCATTCTTCAACCCACTCTGTCCTGGATCCTCCTTTCTAGTTCCATCCAATTGTTATTCATTCTTCTCATATTTGTCTCCATTTCTCGGTGTAATATGTTCTTTGATCCTCCTCTTATCCTTTGGCCTTAAAGATTTCAAGTGAGGGCTTGCCTTGTGACGCAGTCAGGTGCTCTCCTCAGTATGTGTCCTATTCACCTGCAGTGCTTCTTCCTGATTTACATCTCCACTGGAATGTGGTTTGTTCTCTCCCACAATAGGTTGTTGCTAATAGTGTCTGACCAACGAATCCAAGGTATTTTACGTAAACAACTGTTAATAAACATTTGTATCAGATTCATTTAACTAACTTTTTATTACTAGAAATCCTTCATTATAGATAACAAACTATTAAATTAAATTCAAAACTATTATGAATGTATTGTAATTTACTATTAAACAGCATAAGTAATCACTTGACATCATTTATATTAATTAATAGAAACAAGTAAAGTCATAATCATATCAATAGTGGTTTAGCTTACATCGACTCATGAATTCAACTATTAAAGTTATCTCAATCTCCACAAACCTCCATTCTAATAATAATAATAATAATAATAATAATAATAATAATAATAATAATAATAATAATAATAATATGCTCATTGGTGACTGGCTTCAATATGAATTTCTTGGAGTCCTAATGAGAATCCATAACCAGTGGAGTTCTAACTAACTGCTCGATTTATGAACAAGACTATTGTAGTGTCGGTTGATGTGTTAAGCCTATTTATCTTTTTTCTCCTCAGCGATAAATATCGATTACTACTTGAATAAATGAAATTGTCTCCAACGCCTTCTCCACTGCTCGCCATCTCGCTTCGTTTTCTTTTCTTCGCTTCATCTCTCTGATTGTCTGTCCAGATCAACCATTCGAAATCTTTTCTTTTCCATAACTTATTTCAATTACGTTATTCACTAACACAATTTAATTCAATGATTATCTATAACGATATGTATATTTCAATAACAATCCATCATATGATCTAATTGGAGTTAGATACTGGGTCACAGTCAGTCAGCAACAACCTAGAACTTCGTACATACGTACATCATTTCGAGTTGCCATATCACATTAGCACACAGATACAATTGTCGATTCAAATCCCATAGTGTTAGAGGTAGTAAGAGTATAAGCAGTAATCAGAAAGATTAAGGTGTGAAGATGTTATTCAAGGAGTATAATACGGTGAAATAAATTTGGAAAGAAAATAAGGGACATGAAAAATTCAGAAGATTAGAATTTGGGAGAACACAAGGAGTGGTGATAAGTCTTGCGGATTGAACGCTATATTCGTTTCCTAAACTATTCTGTAACCCCTAAGCTAGAACTATACAGCGACCTGAACACGAGACAGAAGACTCAAAGTATGCGAGAAGTAGTTTACTCCAAGGTTCATTTTAATACAGAAATAACAGGATTTTTATAATATTTTAAATGTCCTTCTTGGGTTGCTAGAAGATTCTGGAATGCTACTAAACATAGTAACAGTGTAGCAACCAGCCAATCAGAACCTCTGCACCTGACGTTTCACTTCCTTGATATTTTTGGCTGAAACTTCAAGTGAACGCTGATTGGACGAAACGCATCTTAGTGTTTCCTGATGCTTGCATGTCTTTTGCAAGCAATTTCCTGGATCACTCCGACAGTGGATACACTTGATCACACCATTACAAACAATTTTCAACCATATCATTCAAGATCTCTAATCATCTATTGTTATCATCTCATAGATCTCAATCAGATAGTCTACATCTACCCAACATAACTCAATCGACTAAGTCACAAAATTATTCAGTGAATGGATCGAAAGTCAATTATCATTGATACAATATAGAAAGTTTATATTTAACTTCTTAATGAATAAATATTGTTTATTCATTATTTGAATACATACATGATTCATTTAAATTAGTTGATATATTTCTTGTAATTGAACAACTGTTGAATGTTCCTTGTATAATCTTACTAGATGACTAGTATTATGACTGTTACTACCATTATTATTATTATTATTATTATTATTATTATTATTATTATTATTATTATTATTATTATTATTATTATTATTATTATTATTATTACTTTAATTAATCCATAATGAATTTTAATGTTTTCATGTTTTCCCCTTTCTTTCTCTGTCTATATAGAATAAACATTTTGTGCAATGTCAACATAATAGAAAGTTTTAAATTTCAAAATCATTTTGAATAATGTAATGTTAAGTATTTCGAATGCGATATTGAAGATCCTCAGTTCAAATCCCAAGTGTAAGATCGTAAGTGTGTGCTACTAAAGAGTCGGCGAGACTCTAATTTATGAACAATCTTTGAACGAATCTTAAGTGAACTTGAGAACTATTAGCCAATCAGTAAACAGTCAGTATAGAGTAAAAATATATAATACAAAACCAAGGAAATACAATGGATACACTTCTTCTACGTCATTCAAACACTTGTCAAGGTTAGAAAGAGGTTCAGTGATTCTAAAATCGTAATGCATGCAGTAGAGGAAATCATTCATACGGCTACAGAATAGTCGCCCTCTGGAGCCATGATAAAGTCTCAAAAACTCTCTCAGCCTCGACCACGTAGCTTCAATATTGTTTATGTGCACTCCGGTTGTTGAGTACACAAAATGCTACCTGTAGATAATGACACGATGCACATAACCAAGTTTATGTAAAAGTCTGTATACTCTCCAATCATCCGTATATATGGTAGTACCTGTCTGCAGCCAGTGTTACTGGTGCTAGAAATTTATTTAGCCAAATGGATAAAAGACTTTCGTGTTAAAATCCGAGATCTATTATCTTACATCTGATTGATTCGTCCACAAATTATAGTCTCACCGTTTTATTTGTTACAGCCCCTCACTTCTCACATTTTACACAAAATTCCCTGTGAACTGATCATACGTTAGCATTAAGCACTGAAGTTGGCGCCGTAACCTTGAAATCTCTAAAACACCTCTGATCGGCTCGTCCATAAATTAGAATCTAGCCGATGAAAATAGTTAGAATAATGTGTTTACAATAATCAAAAAAGACTTAAATCTGTATTACTGAAATTAATTAGTTAAAGCCATAGATAATCAGTTATATGAATTAACTAAATCAGATATATTATTGTTTTATATATTCCCAACATGTTATTATCTCTATACCTTTAGGAGAATTAGATAGACAATGATTTAAAATGATCATGATCTATAACATTATCTAAGAATCGAATAATGTTCTATACAATATAGATGAATGGTAAATTGTTCAATCCAAGATATGGTTGTCCATGTTTAGATATCTTATTGAATAATGATCAGTATAGTGTACTCGTTTCCAAGACTCGATTCTTATGAAATACTATCTTTAGATTAATCATAACTTTTCTGAATTAAATATGGAACGATGTATAATCAGTCATAATTGATTGATCATAAGTTGGTAATCAATGTCATATATGTCAGATACTTCTTAGTGCAGATCGAATCCTGTCAACCAAGTTATAATGTGGTCACTACTCTAGATGATTCGATATTACATACCTTATAGTTGAGAAAAAATAGTAGTTAAATGTAGTCGTCAACAGCAAACCCTGGACCTGTGTTTCATGCTATTTGGTAATTGTCAGCAATGTGTACCCGTAATCTTGAGGGAACTAATGATCCCTGACGGATTTGATATCGTGTCGCTCACAATGTACAATCAGTTTTTCAAGATATTAGAATTGTACTCAAGGATATTAACAGATCCCGAAGGCAAATAACAATAACCATCAATTTTAATGAAAGCTGACTTACCAAATTTCCTAAACAATTTGCGATTCATTCTCTCTTTTTGGGGGTAGATGCAGACTACTTGGTTGGGGTCCGCGTGACTTTCGTAACCAATGGTTAAAGACTCTGGGTGACATGGTTCAGAATCAATCAGAATTGCTTATGTGTATACACTCTTTGTCTTCCCTTAAACCATGAGATTAAAATCACCTCATATCTTTTTTTCTATGAACTAATTCTTTCTTCCTTTACTATATCCTTATATGCAATCTTTCTTTTATTTATTACCACCTCTGAATTAACTACTTCTATGAATTTGGTGTTGATCTTGTTGTGCTAATGAGATATGGCAACTTGGACCGATGTATATATGTATCTGACCCTATATTGTAGCTGACTGACCGACTTTTAGGGTCCCTGTTTATAATTCTTGGACTTTTAACCATAGCTTTAAGTTTCCAAACAATTCAACCAAATATGCTCATCATTTTTCGCCAACATATAAATGACCGCACTATACTCTTGGTATATTTCAAATATGCCTAGTTGTGAGAAACAGAATGCATATTTTTCTCTATTTGCGATTCATCATCTGAATGTGTATACATTACAGTGTTGATGTTTATACTGAGACTCAAATCAATTGTATTTCATTTCAAATATCAATACTTTGCCCACTTCGTTACTCACATCAAGTTGTACAAACGGTGTAAATTTATTTGATTGATATCATGAATGTTAGACCACCATTGAAAACCCTAAAACAATGGACGGCCGTGTCATCTTAGTATGGAACTCCTCACCTGTGTGCATCCACTATCTCTCTTGCGAGATTTGAACTCAGGGTCTTCAATCTCGTGCACGAACACTTGTAGACCATTGAGTCGACATACAATGGTGTTAATGATGTCTAACCTTAACCAATCCACGAAATTGCGTGAACATCTTCAATTGTACTGAGGTAGACACCTGTCTCTACCCGACACGGATTAGCTACACTGGTCATGGCTTCTCACTAGAACTCAGAGAATTCCCTCACGAACCTAGTCTTTAGTAAGCACATGGTAATTATCAGTATAGTGGTTGTGGAGATTGTTAAGTTTTTGATTGAGATAATGAGAT
The DNA here is from genome assembly GCA_944470205.2 of Schistosoma margrebowiei. Taxonomy (NCBI): domain Eukaryota; kingdom Metazoa; phylum Platyhelminthes; class Trematoda; order Strigeidida; family Schistosomatidae; genus Schistosoma; species Schistosoma margrebowiei. Next base: position 4,704,268 of record OX104024.1, read on the forward strand.
CACCATGTTTACAAAAACGGGATCAGCAAAGAATAATTAAGTGTTGATCTCTTTCGTTCGATTATTTTTTTAAAAAGAAAAAAAACTCAAAAATCAACCCATATTTTTTCCTGTTATTAGGAAAAACTAATCTCATGATTACATAATCATCTATTAAGTTAGTTACTAAAGTCATCATTAAGGGAATAATATTGATAAGAGCTTAAACGTGTTCCATTCGATGTATATAAACATAATGGGTTTTTTTCTACAATTATTTCGAATACATGTATGTATGTTTGTTGTCATGGCGAAAATAATTATTTCTGTTACCATATGAAGAAGTAATCAGTAATAATGGTAATATTCATCTGTTTCTAACTAACCAGCTGAGCGAAAAAACATTTTTTACATAATTGACCTCGACGGTTTTTCATATAACGTTTTGTGTGCGTGTGTGTGTGCGTGTATGTGTGTATGTGTGTGTGTGTTAGGTGGTGTTTTAACATAGATTCTATATATGTATCCATTCAGTTGACTGATTTCAAGAGGATATGAATCAATATTATAAACTTCATGGGAATATTTAAATTATGAATGAATAAATTAGTTGATAGGTTTTAATTAGAACAGTAGGAGAACACAAGTTTCGAAAGGAAAAATATAAAAACTTGACATAACAATTTACTTCATTTGGGATTTGAATCATTAGAACAATTGGATTTTCATTATGACATTTTGTTGCTAATTAAAAATCTATTAGAAATAGGTGATATTTTGATGAGGTCGTTACCAGTGGAGTTCAACCAGGTCTGTTGTGAGACAATGGTGTACGGGGGCGCAACTTCGTGGATTAGTTGAAATTAGACATTAACACCGTTGGATGCCGGTCGGCTCAGTGGTCTAGTTTCTTAAGATCTCGCGCGCTAGATTGATAGGTCCTGGGTTCGAATGTCACGGGAGGTGGGATCATGGATGCGCACTGATGAGGAGTTTCATACCAGGACAAAACGGCCGTCCAGTGTTTCCAGGTTTTCCATGGTGGTCTGGCTTCAATTGACTCATGATTTCAACTTGTGATATATATATAGAAGAAAACAAGTAAATAAAAAGAACCATTGTCTACACAAGATACTCAACATCCATTGATCGGATACTATCAGTAACAGCTTCTGTGGGAGAGAACAAACCAAATTCCAGCTGAAGAAGAAATTAGGAAAAGACTATGCAAATGGATAGGACATACATTACGCAAATCATCAAACTGCATCACGAGGCAAGCCGTAACTTGGGATATTGAAGGGAAGCGGAAAAGACGAAGGCCAAAGGACACATTACGTCGGGATGAATAACAATTGGAAGGAGCTGGAAAGGATTGCCCATGACAGGGTTGGATGTAGAATGCTGATGAGCGGCCTATGCTCCTTCACGAGGAGTAATAGGCCATCCAGGTCCAGGCCCATTAGAGTCGACAGTCAGAAATATTTAGAAGATTATGGAGAAAAAATCTTGTAAAAGAAGGAAATATGAAGTAACTGTATAACACAACAAATAAACTAGCAGGGAAATGTTGTAAATCAGAGAGAATAATGAAGGACAGAATAACAAGTGGGTAGAACATTTTGAATAACTATTGAATAGATTAGCCTCACTGAACCCGTCAGATATCGAAACAGCACCTACAGACATTCTTATAAATGTCACTCCACCAACGGTCTAGGAAATTAGTATGGTCATTAGACAAATTAAGAATGGGAACGTGGAACATACCAACTGAGAGACTGAAATCTGACATAGAAATAATTGCAAAAGATGATCCACATCCTATTCAGGAAGATTTAAGAGGAAGAACAAATGCCGCTGACAAAATGGGAAGAAGGATATCTCACCAAGATACCAAAGAAAGATCTCAGTAAGTGTGAGAACATAGCTCATATAAAGAAGCTTCAGAGTAAAGCTTTTACTCACAACTCTCCTCTTCTCTCCGGTGTTCAAGTTGACGTGTATAAGTATTTGGGGGTATTGGAACCGGATGGGAAGATAGTTTAAGCATATCAGTAGCAAGAATAATCATTCACAAAGCCTATTAAGCTGAATTTCAACGGTCAACCCATCATTGAAGAATTTTACGAGGTTCCTGGAGTTCAAGACTGTTGGAACTTAGACATACTTAAAATGAAACAGTTGTCAACAACGGTAACGGGTTATCACAAAGCGATACCGTAAACTAATTGAATTTGTAATTGTAATCTAAAACACCTACCCAGTGGTTCTGGTAGTTAGGCATTTGCATCAAGAATTCAAGTTTCTGGTTCTAATCCTCAGTGGATTCTTGAGTGTGTACTGCCGAATTATTTATTTGAACACATAAATATTAGTAAAAAGGGACAACGAACACATATGCACCCCGCAAATCAACTGATTTGTGTGTGTGTTGTGATACTGCCTATATGCCTAGACTGAAGTAGGTGGTTTTATAGGGGGTGACCTCCCGAACTGTCGACCTAAAGGTCTAATCCACAACTTAGTGAAGCAACGTCAGGACATGTAATCCTGTGGTAGTCGGTGGCCAATAATTGGGCCATAAGTCATATGTTCCTCCAGGATACTGGAGCCCACGTATACCATTGGTTTGGAATTAGGAATTTTCAACTCGTCTATGTGGATCCTCCATATCCACCAGTCCGATTGAATCGTCAGACATTCACTTTTCGTCCTTTTAATTTGTTAAACAACAGTAATATCGCGAGAACACAGTGAGTATAACTTCCCTGTTAGTGGTTGTATCTACGTTGCCATGTGAGAGCATTTGCAGAGGGGGAGCTGTTTCTTCCAGCCCTCAACCGTACCAGGGCTATAAATCCTACACAGGTACAAAATATCTGTCTATTGTTTCTTAGTTCCCAAGATATCTTACCTAAATTCTTTCCATGACTACAAATTACACAATCACATAATCTCTACAATCATTGATTTGTCTTTTCTCACCCAACTCATTACGAATACTACTTATATCCTTCAAATATGGTATTTTATTGACAATATTAAGTAATATAAATTCATTTGGCGTTGTTTTACATGTATCTTCCCATTGTTATCAAGGTCTTCAATAGATCAACCTCTTATTGTCATGTTTGTGCATCCTGTGTGGACTGCCTCGATATAGCATTAAGTCACAAGCTTTTCAAGTAAATATTGATAGTGGCTAGTAGTGGAATCCAGTTTGTTGCACGTTTCGTCCTATTTCATCCTATCGAAGCAATTCGCACAGGATTTACGTATGCCAATAAGAGATTGATCAATTGAAGTCCCAAATATCAATGGGAAGATACAAGTAAAACTACAACATCAAGTGACTTTAAACTTTACTGCATGACACAAGCAAGTGGCTATCAGAACTCAGTAGCTAAATGGATAACGTGGTGGCCTGAGTTCGAGTCCCAAGAGTGAACAACAACTCTTGAATTCAGGTATATCCAGCTGATAAATCCCAAATAGGACGAAACATTCTTCAAACTAGATTCCATTGTTAGTCATTATCCATCTTTCTTTTTAATAAGTAATATATTTTAATTAGTTAAAAGAATGTTCATATATCATTTCTTCATAGATTTAATATTCTTTCTACCTCAATATGTGTATATGTTTATGTTTATATATCATTTTTCGTATCATAATTAGATTGATCACGTGTGTTACCCTGACAACGACTATTGTCATCGTAAACAATTCTGTTCTAATTAAGATTGATAAAAGTTTATTTTTTAAATAAGGTTGTAAATTGATTTTTTGTTTTCTTCTCCCCAGTAATTATAAGGTTTTGTATAGTTAGCGTTGTTTTTTTAGTGAGTTAGTTTTCTACGTGATGGGGTCGCTAACCCCATGCTCAACCCTCCTCCTCTACCCGGGTTTGGGACCGGCAGTAACTCTAGAAGAGGTACAGGGTGAGTTGAGGTTTTGTATGATATACTAAAAAAAAGTTTTTTTAAGGGTTGAATTCATAAATTGATTGATGTTAGACCATCATTGAAAACCTGGAAATACTGGACGATTGTTTCGTTCTAGTATAAGACTCCTCAATAGTGTGCATCTATGACACCACATCAAACGGAATTGAACACAGGACCTTTGGTCTCTTGCGCGTGAAAACTTAACCTGTAGACCACTGAGCCGGTATCCAATGGTACAATGTATAACTTCAACTAATCCATGATGATGCACAAATGTCCTCAGAAATGTCTTACCAATGTAGAAAAGCCGACCATCTTACATAGTTACAAACTAAAAACATTCTGATCTTCTTTTAAATGTCCTGACTACTAAGTTTTGGAGTTTAATAGTTAACATACACATCTATAATTTATATACGTTAAAACTTGTAAAGAATCATATGTTCCACTTCAAACGGTATTGATGAACATATACTACTCCCAACTTGGGGTATAAAAAGTCGGAAAAATGAAATGTTCACAAATAAGATAAAAATGATCTTGATGGTCTAGTAATAGTATTCTGATACTAGACAATGGGTTTTAAGTGTTATTTAAGCCCTAACGCTTCGGGCTAGTCTATTTCGTTTACTACCCTACATATGTGTTGTATGCAGTATAAGTTATATGGCTATGTAGAGCTGAATGTCTCATATGAGACTGAAGATTCGTCATTCATATTGTGGCTGGTTCGGCATTGCTTTGGCAAGTTTTGTTGACTGTTCTTGCACAAAATTGGTTTGCTGGTTAACCGATTTCATTCATACTGGTGGTTGCTTTGCAGTGTCATTGGGACATTGTAAGATATGTCGCGATTGCTAACATCAATGAGTTTGACTGTCGTGTAAGCAGAATAAGTCAACTTTGGCCTGTTCGTACTGTGCATAATTGATTCACGCAATCATTGATTGGAATAACTATACATGTGACGTGAATGTGTATATGAATGGTGCGAATGATCCACCAAAATGCTTGGTACCTGTGTAGTTGCACTACAGGATTGTGCTGTACTATTCAGATTGTAGCATTAAAGCCTATATGGTGTCTGGTTCTTCTGTGAAGCGGGATTGATCTGTACTGTTTGGATTGTCACGTGAAAGTCTGGATGGTGTCTGGTTCTCCTGAAAACAAATGTAAAATTACCTTAGGCCCACAAGGATATATTATGTAACTTATACAACTACTGAAATGTTACAAGTTATTTAGTTTATTAAATCCACTTGTAATAAACAATATCACTCAGTCTAATTCAATAACAATATCGACACTGTATTCCATTTTACTTACTTACATACGCCTGTTACTCCTCATGAAGGAGCATAGACCATCCACCAACACTCTCCATCCATTCATTACAATAATTTTGTAGAATACTTATTTACTTTACTTACGCCTGTTACCCTCTTCCCAATGGGGCATAGGCCACCGACCAGCATTCTGCAACCCACTCTGTCCTGGGCCTTCTTTTCTAGTTCCATCCAATTCTTGTTCATTTTTCTCATGTCTATCTCCATTTCCCGGCGTAATTTGTTCTTTGTTCTTCCTCTTTTTCTTTGGCCTTGAGGATTCCATGTGAAGGCTTGTCTTGTGACACACGCAGTTGGGTGCTTTCCTCAATGTGTGCCCTATCCACTTTCAGAGCTTCTTCCTAATTTCTTCCTCCACTGGGATCTGGTTTGTTCTCTCCAACATTTGGTTGTTGCTAGCATTGTCCAGGCAACAGATCTGAAGTATTTTGCATAGACAACTGTTAATAAACAGCTGTATCTTCTAAATGATGGCTTTCGTAGTTCTCCAGGTTTAATTTTGTAGAATAGGATTGCATTAATTAGAAAGGTTGTTATCAATAGATTATGTTATATAATGTAAAGCTAAGAGGATTGACGTTAATCAATTAATCATTGAATCTAGTTAACTAATAAGTCAATAAATCTTTGATGAAACTAATTTATTCAATCTTTACAATGTATTAGAAACAATAACAAATGGATCCATACACTAGTAATCATTCTAATGGATTTAATTATCAGATTAATTCATATAAATGATATAAAGGAGAGAGAACAACACCAACTATTGATTATTATCATTCTAGTATAGGATTTATTCCAATTGAATAAGGGCTATTTTCTATTTTGAATAAAAATAATTTCAAATGAAGCTAGACTATGATGAAAAACTTGGAAGGATTGGATGATCGTTTCGTTCTAGTATAGGAATTCTAAGCAGTGCGAATTTACTATCTCATCTTAGGGATTTGAGCTCAATACCTATTCGTCTCGCACACAAACACTTAACCTCTAGATCAATGAGCGAGTATAGAATGATGTTAATATGCTTTCAGGTTTTCCATGGTGGTCATGAATTGAATGATATCAAATTCTCAACAAAAATTATTTCAACAAGTTTCAGTTACTTACTTATTGACTGATTCTGAAGATAAATATTGGGTGGTTGCCAACTGGAAGTTAGCAGTCCAGTCATTCGATATCTGAATAAAATATATTCTTTTACTAGTACAGGGGTTGTGTAGATTGTTAAGTATTTGATTGAGATCATGAACTGATTGATGTTAGACCACCACCTTTGGAAACCTGGAATCACTGGATGGCCGTTTCGTCTTAGTGTGGAACTCCTCAGAAGTACGCATCCACGATCCCGTTCGCGGCACTCGAACACAGGGCCTCCGGTCTCGCGCGCGAAAGCTTAGCCTACTGAACCACTGAGCCGGAACCCAATGGTGATAGTGTCTAACCTTAACCAATCCACGAAATTGCGAGACCATCTTCCATTGTACTGAGGTAGGTACCTATCTCTACCCTACATGGATTGGCTCTACTAATCACGGCTTCTCACTAGAACTCCGAGAATCCCCTGACAAAGCTAGTCACTAGTGAGCACATGTTAATTACTAGTATAGGGACTGCATATTTCCAGCCACCATGTCTCCGATTTTACTTTTTTGTAACATGTACAATCAAAGGTTGTAAAGTTTTCAAAAATGTACCTGAATAGATTATACGATGAATAGACAGAATGATGTGTTAAAGTAAACCAACAAACAAGAAAACAGATAACGTGTTGAAATATCTAAAGGACCGGAAGAGATAGTCCAGATATTCAAACATGTCGCCAATTTTGACAAATTTCCTGTTAGTTTTTAAGCCAACAATTGATAAATCTAGCAATGCCTTTTATAGATTATCTATCTCATTAGATAACAAATTTATAAGAGCTTCTACATTGTTCCTATCTAAGATTAAAGGGTATTTAAGGTTAGGATATAAGGATTTGAATCTAGAGTGTTTCATTATGAACTGATATCAGGTATATGAAGTAGATATTCTATAACTAAATGAATGAATACATTTCAGGCAAAAAAGCTAAGAGGATAGGTTAGGAAAAATATAGTATCACCAGGTTAAAATTTGTTTCAGATTTAAGAGGTTTAGAATTAAAATTTAAGGGTAAATGTCAACTTGGTTGTTATAGCGTTCAGTCAGTCAGTCAGTCAGTATCAACGTAGAACTTCGTACGTACGTACATCAGTTCGAGTGGCCACACCACATTAGCACAGAGATGCCGTGGTCGATTCAAATCCCGTAGTGGTAGAGGTAATAAGAGTACAAGCAGTAATCGGAAAGATTAGTGTTTGGAGATGTTACTTAAAGAGTATAATACAGAGAAATAAATTTGGGAAGAGAAAAAAAGAGACAAGGAGGAATAAGGAGATAAAAATTTGGGAGAACATAAAGAGTGGATGCGCCTGCACCATTGCAAACGAATTTGAGCCATGTCATTCAAAGTCTCTAACCATCGGTTGCTATCATCTCGCGATCCCCAACCAGGTAGTCTATAACTACCGACATGACTCAGTCCACTTGTCAGTGACTTCATGGAATTGTGCCATGTTTTGGTCTGGCCGCCCCTAGCTTTCTTCCAATCTACTCCTATACGCTCAATTACTTCACTCCCTATCATTTGTTTGGGTGTCAATGCAACCCAATCCTGAAGCAACATTTTGCATTTCGAGTGAGAGAATCGCATCCCGAACATGCTTGCATTGTTGCTTAGAGTGATCAAAAGACTCTGCATTTTGTCAGAGTCTTCGCCAAATAAAACTATGTCATCATCATATTCTAAGTCAACAAGTGAGCCTCCCGTTAGTAGTTCAACCCCTGTAAATTTTGATGAGGAAAGTGTCATCTCTAAAAGCACGTCAACGACAATGTTAAACAAGAATGGAGAATGGACCAACATCCTTAAAAATCTCAGGGGTAAATCTGTCAGGGCCTGCTGCTCTCCCTCGCTTCATATTTCCTATGGCTTTTTCAACTTCGTAAAGAGACGGAGGACCTACATTAACTTGCCATTCAGGTTGACTGGAGATCGTGAGCAACCGAAGTGTGGCTGAAGGCCAGTTGAACTGATCCCTGAAGTGTTCTGCCCATCGATCCGATCTCCTGGATTGAGTGTGTATAATATGTCCATCTTTCTCTGAGAGTGTGTCGTGAACAGTCGGTTTCCTAATACCGGTTTCCTTAACAATTCTCAACAATTGTCTGCTATTATCTATTGCCGCTGCCTTTTCCATCTCTCTTGCTTTCGCTACCCACCACTGTTCACGATCGTTGCGTAGACTTCTTGTCAGCTTGCACTTAAGCTGACTCCGCTCTTCATTATATTCAGAGCCAGGTGGGATGAGTTTCCGAGCATCTATCAGTGCGATCGATGCTGTTGAGATCCAGTGTCGTTCCCTAACCTTACGGGTTACCGTACTAGCAGATATCACTGCTGTTTCCACAGCTTTTCGGATATCATTCCATGCTGCCTCGTGGTGGGCATCACATACATGGCTGCCTAGCTGTTTTCCTAGTTGTTTCAAACTAGCATGATTATGAAGCTACTTTTTAAACAATCAAAAAATAATATGTCGCTTAATAATTGAATTCATGAGTTAATTAAAGCTAGACCGCCATGAAAAACTTGGAAGCACTGGACGGCCGTTTCATCTTAGTATGGGACTCGTCAGTAGTGCGCATCCACGATCCTGCGTCGTAAGATTCGAACTTGCGCGCGAACACTTAATCCCTAGTCCACTGAACCTGTCTGCATCCGACGGTGTTAATGTCTAACTTCTACTATACCACGAAATTGCGCCATCGTCCACCGTTGTCTTTAATGAATAACTATCGCACAACAGATCCGATTGAACTCCAATGGTCACTGCTTCTCATTAGAACTTCAGGAAATAACTCTTGAAAACAGTTGCTAGTGAGCATATGATGATTATAATCAGAGAGGGGTTTTGTGGAGATTTCGATGAGATTATAACTCACATAAGAAAACGGTGGACGATGGCACAATTTCGTTGATTGGTTAAAGTGAGACATCAACACTGTTGGTTGCCGGCCAGCTCAGTGATCTAGAGATTAAGTGTTCGCGCGCGAAACTGATAAATCTAGGGTTCGAATCTCGCGGAGTGAGATGGTGGATGCGCATTGCTTAGGAGTCACACAAAACGGCCGTCCAATGCTTTCAAGTTTACTTTGGTGATCTAACTTTAATTGAATAATGATCTCAACAATTGAAATTACTACAATCTCCACAACCCCTGCCCCTCTCTGATTATAAAACGGTATGTATAAACTGGAAGGAGCTGGAAAGGATTGCCCAGGACAGGGTTGGATGGCGAACGCTGATGAACGGCCTATGTTCCTTCACGAGGAGTAACAGGCGTAAGTAAGTAAGTAATGTATAAATGAAAGATATTTCACAATAGAACTGATAAAACCTGTTAAAACTTAGTAATTTATGTTAATTTCCCATTGTTTTCCATTTTATATATTGAACTTTAGAAATAGAAGTTTGTTTATCTTTATTTGTTGATTGGATTTTTCAGACAAAAACAATACAAACCAGTTAACTATACTTATTTAAGTAGAATAAATTGTGTTTGTATCACATTAAGATGAGCTATAAATTTACTTATATTACATATACTTACACTAACTAAGAGAGTAGAAAGAGGATATGTTTACTAATCCACTTAATATTGTTTGCTTATTGTTTAGAACTGCAATTGATCAATCTCTTGTTGGCATATGTGCATGATATGCGAACTATCTTGATATTTTCTTAAGACACAAACATTAAAAGCAAAAATTGATTGTGAATAACAGTGGAATGTACATATGTCGATAAGAGACTGATCAATTGTAGTCCTTAACATCAATAGGAAGATTCAAACAAACAATGCAAAACGGATTTACACTTCACCTCATTGCACAAGCAAGTAGCTATTGGAACTTAGTAGTTAAGTGGATAACGTGATGGTGTTTGAAATAGATGATAATGTGGTGAGTTCGAGTCTAGGAGTGAACATCAACTGTGGGATATTGGTACATTCTTCTGACGAGTCCCAAATAGGACGAAACACGCGTCAAACTCGACTCCACTACTAGTCACTGTTCATCTTTGCTTAAACAACTTAAGACTATACCGAGGTAACCTGCACAGGATGCACATATGCCATTAAGTGACTGAACAATCGCAGTCCTAAATAACAATGGGAAGATATAATTAACAACACCAAGTGAATAATAAAATTTGTTCATTATTTAGTTCAATTTTCATGTTCATTAGTTGCAATAAAACATTGTGTATACATCATAATTAATGAATGATCTTCGACTAATGCCAAAATAGTATAAAGACAAATAACCTACTTAATAGAACCAGTAGTAGGTTATTAATTAGTAGGAGGAATAAGGATTAAAAGCACATGATATATGATCACAGTTGAATTCATGAGTCAATCTAAGCTAGACCACCATTGAAAATCTAAAACACATTAACACCGTTGAATGCCGGCTCAGTTCTACATGTTAAGCGTTCGCATGTGAGACCGAAAGTCCTGTGTTTAAGTCTCTTGTGCTGGGTCGTAGATGTGAACTTTTGAGGAATTCCATAATAGTATGAAACGACCTACCAGTGCTTCCAGGTTTTCAATGAATTATGATATTGTCGGAATGAGGATTTGTGGAGTCCCATAGTAGGACGAAACGACCGTCTAATGCTTCCATTTTTTCAATAATGGCATTGCTTACATTGACTAATGAATTCAACTGTTAAAGTTATGATACTAATTTTTTTTAAACCATTTGTCTGGGAAGAGTAAAAAATCATTTAACTTAGTGTTATGTCTTGTTATTAGGGCTCCGTACGACCTACGATGTTACACATTTAGGCACGAAAACGATTGAAAGTCTATAATACTATCATCTCTCTTGGGAACTGACAATAGTCAATTATACTCGACACATAAAACCTCGACGGCCAAGACAGGAAGAAGATGGAATTACAGGTAACTTGATATAAGTAGTAGAACGAGCAACTCAAACGAAATTAATACAAAAGTCGTTACTATATTAGCAGGATATAACCTTCGAGCATGTGGCAATTTAGTGAAATAAAAAAAACGACAACCAATCGGAGGGCAAAGGTCATGCGATCATGAGGCTATCGTTTCAGAAAAGATCTTAGCCTTCCTAACAAAACCTGACTATTCTGGGGATCACCTTAGCACTCAGTGAATGCATCAATGCTATTCATATAATCTTCCTGTGCTATAAATATTCGCAAACCTGTCAGTTAGTCAACAACAACGTGGAACGTCATGCGTACGTACATCAGTTCGAGTTGACACACCACATTAGCACAGAGATGCCGTGGTCGATTCAAATCCCGTAGTGGTAGAGGTAATAAGAGTATAAGCAGAAATCGGAAAGATTAGTGTTTGGAGATATTATTTAAAGAGTATAATACAATGAAATAAACTTGGGAAGAGAGAAAAAAGAGACAAGGGGGAATCAGGAGATCAAAATTTGGGAGAACATAAAGAGTGGATGCACCTGCGCACACCATTGCAAACGATTTTGAGCCATTTCATTCAAGGTCTCTAACCATCGGTTGCTATCATCTCGCAGTTCCCAACCAGGTAGTCTACACCTACCGACATGACTCAGACCATTTGTCAGTGACTTCATGGACTTGTGCCATGTTTTGGTCTGGCCGCCCCTAGCTTTCTTCCAATCTACTCCTATACCACTGAACATCGCACGTCGAGGCAGTCGGTCGTTGGACATGTGTAACACGTGTCCCAGCCATCTCAACTGACGAAGTTTCACCACTTCATCAATCGATTTGCCATCCTTACCTAGTACCCGTTTCCTTACAACTGCATTACTTACTCGATGGTCCCAGCATATACGAGCAATATTTCGAAGACACCTATGATCAAATACTAGTCGTGTACGAATATCCTCTACTCTTACCGGCCATGTTTCACAGCCATAAATTAGGACGGAATGAACTGCTGCGCATTAAACTCCTCATTTGTTCGATAGATGGATATCTCGTCTACGCCATAAATGACGCAACTTGGCAAAAGCGGTGAGACTCTAATTCATGAACAATCTTTGAACGCATCTTAAGTGAAGTTGAGAAATATTAGCCAATCAACAAAGAGTCAGTATAGAGTAAAAATATATTACACAAAACCAAAGAAATACAATGAATATACTTCTTCTACGTGATTCAAAACTTGTCAAGGTTAGAAAGAGGTTCAAAGGTTCTAAAATCGTAATGCATGCAGTATAAGAAATCATCCATACGGTCACAGAATAGTCGCTCTCTGTAGCCATGATAAAGTCTCAAAAACTCTCTCAGCCTCGACCACATAGCTTCTATATTGTTTATGTGCACTCCCGTTGTTAAGTGCACAAAATGCCACTTATGGATAACGAAACGATGCACATAAACAAGCCTATGTAGGAGTCTGTATACTTTCCAAGCATCCGTATATATTGTAGTACCTGGTTGCAGGCAATGTTACTGGTACTTTTATTATCCAGTTCGCAATAATTGTCATAATTTGACTCAGTTAGGAATTAAATTTGTGGTTTTCATCACGAACTGACATCAATTATAATGCCAGAAATTTATTTAGCCAAATGGATAAAAGACTTTCGCGTTAAAATCCGAGATCTATTGTCTTATACCTGATTGATTCGTCCACAAATTTGTATATATGTATATATAATCGTAGGCGAACGAAAGTCAAATATCCATGTTATCATCTCATTATTATCAAATAGTATATTGATGTATCATTAACCATAAGGCAGTATTATCACTTACTTATTTTGGCAATGTGTAATGAACCATGAAGTCAAGTATGCTAAAC